>JAGGAV010000570.1:0-10513 GCA_017657295.1 Termitomyces sp. DKA64
CCTGCATCAACTGCATCTGGTCTTCAATGTAGTCAAGTTGTTCCCAGCTCCAGATGACCCTATCCCTGGCCATTGTCCTAAGGCACCACCACTGCCAATCCTAGTGAATGACAATGAGGAGTATGAGGTGGAGGAAATTCTGGATAGCAGGATGTTCTGGGGGAGGCTACAGTTCAAGGTGAAGTGGAAGGGGTATGGCATTGAGGACATCTCCTGGGAACCACAGGCCAGTGTAGGTGCATCAGTGTTGATTCAGGACTTTTACCACAGGCACCCCAATGCACCAAAAGCAATTTGAGGCATCTACTCTATCTCAGCAATTGATCAGGCAGTCCATAACTTTTTCTACCCAGTATGTCAAGATGCCACATGCTAGAGGGGGGTGATGTCAGGGGACTGCCCATACTGGACTCCCTAGTTTGTTTCCTTTGTTCCAATCCCATCTTTCATTGCTGTCTTCCCATCTTCTGGTGACAAATACTTTTGACCCATGGCTACCTTTAGGTTATATTTTTATGTGGTCACATGCCATAAGTTCAGAGATTGAGGCCATTTACAATGGATTTCCATTTTTGGTACAATCTCTGGAGTTATGGCAATTTCCGGAGTTTGCACCTTGGGGTTAGGGTTAGAAGTTTTCCTGAAGTGTCACACCTGGCCAGGGAGCTCCTTAGACTTGTTCTCCTTGGATCTCCCTCTGCCAGGTGAGTAGTTATGTCCATAGACACTTGTACAGTACTGAATAGGACTTAAGATCTCCCTCTGCCAGTTGTGTGACTTAGCCACAGCCTCCAGAGGTTGCCCTTACACTTTGGCAACTTCATGGGCAATGTGGAAGGGGATGCCTTTGAGGAACAGGGTGAGCTGGGGGCTGTATTCCTTGTTGGCATAGAACAGAGAAACTCTGGTGGCAGAGTGGGGGGTGTTGTTGTAAGTAAACTTGGTGAGGGGCAGTTCTGCATGCCAGTCATTCTGTAAATAATTAACATAGAGGCAGAGGCACTGCTCTAAAGTCTGGTGTACTTGTTCCATCTGTCTGGTGGTCTCCAGGTGGTAGGCAGTCAAGAGGTTGGTCTTGATTTTGAGTGCCTTGCATAGTGATTGCCAAAATCAGAAGACAAATAGGGGGCCACAATTAGAGACAATGTTGTCCAGGAGTCCATGCTTGGAGAAGATGTGCTCAAGGAATAGCCTGACAAACTCTGGAGTATTATTGGTTGTATGGCAGGGAATGAACAGGGCTTGCTTTGTGAAGTGGCAGACAACTACAAGGATGGCATCAAAACCTTTGGACTCAGGTAATTTGATGATGTGGTCCATTGAAATTGAAGACCAGGGGTGGCAGCCAACAGGGAGAGGCTTCAGCAGGCTGTATGGGCAATGTCAGGGAACTTTGGCTTGGAGACATGGCTTGCAGGCCCATACATATTGGGTGATACCCTTCTTTATTCCTAGCCAAAAGTAAGTCTGGGAGATGAGTTGAAGGATCTTATGTAACCCTGGGTGGTCCTGGAGCTTGTGGTCATGGTGCTGCTAGAGAATGTTGAGGCAGATGGACTTGTGGTCTGGAGTGTAGATTTAGCTGTCCTAGAGTAGGAGTCAGTGGTCTGGAAACAGTGTGAAGGTGGAGTCAGGGTTTGGGGCATTGGTGGGACTGTTCTGAGGGTTATGCTGGGTGAAGAAGGCATCTGGGGAGGCATTCTGGATTTGGTGGAGGATTCCTTCTTCATTCATAATTAGCACAGCATGAAGATGTTTGGGGAAGATTACCATGTGGTGGTTGAAGGCATTGCACTCTGCCTTGAATGACTTCTTTGGGTAGATGTCTGACCTTCAGGTGAGGGCATCAGGCTTTGCTCCAACTTGTCCTGGGCAGTAGTGGATGGTGAAGTTGTACTCAGATAGAGTCTTGGACCATTGGACTTGTCATTGGCCAAGCTGTTTGGTGGTCATAAAGTACTGGAGATTGTTGTGGTTTGAGTAGACTTGAATGTGGCACAGGGTTCCTCCAAGATAGGCCCCTCCATTGCCAGAAGGCTTCAATGATGGCAAGGAGTTCCTTGTTGTAAATGTCAAAATTGAGCTCTGCAGGGATCATTGAGCAGGTGTAGAAGGCAACAGGATGAAGGTCCTTGCTGGCAGAACCCATCTGGGAGAGTATTCTGGTGATGACATAGTTGGAGGCATTGCAACCAAGTACAATGGGGAGAGTGGGATTGAAGTGGCAGAGGATTGGGGCAGAGGTGATGACCTCCTTAAGGAGGATAAACACACTTTGGCATTTGCTGTCCCAGTCCCAGGGGGTGTCCTTCCAGGTAAGTTGGTTGAGGGGTTTTGTAATGCCAGAGTAGTTGCTGATGAACCAGCAATAGAAGTTAGCAAACCCTAAGAAAGACTGTACCTCCTTGATGTTCTGAAGTGGAAGCCAATTCAGGATGACCTCAACCTTTGCTGAGTCTATGCATACACTATCTGAAGTGACAATAACTTCTAGATACTTGACCTCAGTGGTGTGGAAAGAGCACTTCTCAGGCTTGGTGTGGAGGTGGTATTCCTGAAGTCATTCTAGGACATGTTGGACATGATCCCAGTATTCTTCCAGAAAGTTTGAATAGATGAGGATGTCATCCAGGTACACAATGATGAAAATGTTGTTCATGTCATGGAAGATGTCATTTATGAAGTACTGGAAAGTGATGAGGGAGTTGGTCATACCAAAGGGCATCACTAGATACTCAAACAGGCCATAGTGGGTGCAGAAGGCAGTCTTCCATTCATGTCCTGGAGCAATCCAGACATTGTTGTAGCTGGACTGGAGGTCTATCTTGGTGTAGATCTTGGCACTGCAGAGGTAGTCAACAAGGTCACCAATCAGGGGGAGAGGACACCAATTCTTTTTGGTGACTTTGTTGAGTCCCCAGTAATCAACACAGAGATGGAGGGAACCATCCTTCTTCTTGGCAAAAAGAACTGGGGCTCCAGTGGTAGAGATTGATGGTCAGATGAACCTTTCTGAGAATGTCATTCAGGTAGTCCTTGAGGGCCCAGAGTTCAACTTCCAACATGTTGTAGATCTTGCTGCAGGAAGGGGAAGTGCTGTCTTTGAGGTTGATCTTGTGGTCATACAATTGGTGTGGGGGAAGTTCCTTCATGCTTCCTTTGGAGAACATGTCAGCAAATTCATGATACTCCAGAGGAACTACTTTGCATAAGATCCTGTTCCTCTGTCTTCAGAGTCTCAGACTAGATGGTGCTAGCATGGGGGTGTTCTTCTGGAAGTGTCAGGGTGATCTGGAGTTGGAAGGTGGGGATGCCATCTTGCAAGATCTCTGTGAAGGGAATGGTGCTGATGATTTTGATGTCAAGGGCTTCTAGATCCATGGTGCTGGGCATTGGGGGTGTGGCAGCAGGGTCCAGAGTCATCTGAGGATGTTGGGTGGGGTAGTTTAGGCCTTTGTACTGGTTGTGGGGAATCTTGGGGGGAAGCTGTCAGAGTGTGCCTAAAGGAGTTTGGGGTAGGGGTGTTTCTTCCTCCTCTTCTTGGTTGTTCTTAGGCATGGTGGAAGTGCCAGTGGCTCTGGTGCTGCTGAGAGCAGAATCAGAGTTGTTGGGGTCATGAGGGGAGTAAGGGTGGAGGGTGATGGCAGCTACCAGGCAAGCTTTGGGGCCAGGGAACTGCATAGTGAGGTCAAATACTCCAAACTTACTGGAGGACTCCTGAGTAAAGGCAGGCCAGTTGGAAAGTACCAGGTTACTGGGTTTGAACCAGAGCAGTGCCATGTAATGGTTGAAGGCAATGCCCTGCAAGTATGAGGTGGCAAAGGCCACTTGTGAGCTCTTAAGCTGAAAAGTGATGGGCTTAGCTTGAGACATGGTGAGACACCATGTCAGGAAGGTCTGCCATTTCTAAGGGTCTTGGCCATTGAAGGGTTCCAGTTTCTGAATGTTAAGCTTTCCTTCCTGGGCCAGTGTGTCAGAAGTATCATCTTGATTGTTCTGGTTTCAGAGTGGGGTCCATCCAGCATTGTAGTAGTAATAGTAGTTATTCCCACCTCTGTGCTCAGGGGGGAAGTTATCCATGGCCAGGCCCCATCCACTAGGAGGTCTGCCATTGGGAAGTCCACTGCCAGGATTTGGGCCAATGTTGCCTGGGGAGGCCACAGGGCCCAGCAAGGAGGAGGGGTTCCTCCAGGGGTTGGCAGTCCCAAGTTGTTGGCATTGGCAGGTCAGTCAGTTAAGGAAATTGGTGGGGGTTAGGGTGATGCAGGGGGGGGGGAGCTGTTCTTGGGTCTCCTGGGCCAGGAGGCTGTCAGAGGAGAACCAGGGCATTGTTGCAGAGGGGCAGGGCATATCCCCAGGAGGGGTGGAGGTCAACATGAGGGGGTTGGTCCCTGAGGAGCTTGGGGGCTCCTTCTTGAGGGGCAGGTTCCCTGCCAAGGATTTCTGGCTCATTGATATAGAAGAGAGTGTGGGTGGAAGCAAGGTTGTCATTGATGAGGCCTTCAAGGGTTGGGGGGCCTTCTGGGTGTGGTGCTCAGGCTTGGTGGGTTGGTCCCAGGTGCCAGGTGCAGAATGTGCTGAGGACTGAATTGTCCATGGAGTGAGCAGAGAGAGCCAGGGTGTGAGCAGCAGGTTGGTCAAAGGGTCTCCTGGTGGGGTTGAAGGACCTCAAGTTGTCAGACACAGCATTGAGCTCCTCCTGCTGGTGGGGAATGGGGGCCAGGGCTTCCATTGAAGCTCTGGTGGGTTCTTCTCATTGCATGTGAAGGAGTGGGCAGGGTCCAAGGAATCCTCAAATCAATGGGTATTCAGGCTGGTGTGGATTTTGTTGATCAGGGCACAAAGTTCATCCAAGAGGCTGGCATCAATTCCAAGAATACTTGTGACATTCTCAGGAAGGTTGCCCTGCTGGTATGGCTTGTAGAAGTCTAGAAAGCAGTCCACCCAAGTCTCCAGTGCCCCAGAGATGTTGTGGTGTCCTAGGCTGATGAGGAGGGCTTGTGTACATTTAGCAAATTTGGCAGAAAAGAGGCAGAGGTGACAGAGGACCTTGTCACACTGTTGAAAGTAGGCTTCCACCCATTTCTGTCTGGGATAGGGCAAGGCTTGGACTGGAGGAGCAAGAGAGGGTTGAGGCTGTGGGGGGAAATAGCCATCAAGTTTTTTTAGGGGGACTGGGGCTGCAGTGGGGATTGAGTAGGGGTAGTAGGGTTTTGGAGGGGAAAAGGCTGAGTGGGCTGAGGCAGCAGGTGCCCAAGGGGCCATAGAGGTGTCAGGCTGCATGCAGGGGTAGGTCCCTTTGACAGGATACAATTAAGGGTGGCACCAGTCCAGGAGGAGGTCCCTGACTAACAGACAGGCCATAGGGAGTTGGGTTCTGATCCAGGACCCAGTACTGCAGCATGGTTGTGACATTGGCAGATAGAACAGGGGGTAGTATGGGCCATGTGCTGGCCTGCCATAATAATTGGTTAGGTAGCCAGTAGGCAGGTATGTGGGATTGTAAGCAGACATTGGGAATGGGGTAAGGGAGAGTTTTGATATTATGTCAGGTTCTGCTAACCACAGGAGCTCAGCTGCACTGGGCAAGTCTTTACTAGGCAGACACAACATCTACACATACAATCCCATCCTCTGGTGAGCTCAGGAAGAGTGAAACCAAGGGTACAAAGTGAAGGAACAAGGTCCAGGCAAGTCTGGAGTGCTGCAGTAGGTTATATCAAGGAGCACAAGTAACAGACAAGTGTGAACAGGTATGGTGTGGAGCTCTGGAGTCAAAGTATCAAGAGCTGTGGGTAACTTGGGGTTAGATTCAAGTTGAGGGCATGAGGATGTTTTTGAAATCACAGAGTTGGAGGCAGAAGTTGGAGGGAGTAGAAGTAGGGTTGAACATAACCAAGAGAGTTGAGATGAGACAAGAAACTTAGAGAAATGAGGTGAGATAAGACTTAGAAGAAAGAGATGAGAGATGGAGATGAGATGAGAGAGAAAACTGATAAGATGGAAACTGATAAGATTGGAAACCAATAAGATTGGAAACAGATACATTGACAAGATGAGATGGAACAATGAGACTGAGAAACAGGAGACATATCATGTAAGGTAATACCAAGACTACTGTAGCTAATACTATTCTATGATTTAAGTACTAGCAGGGGAACTAATCCAGGACTATGGGTCTAAGGCTGGACTGTGCAGGGTGGGTCTCAGGTGCCATTGTTTGGGGTGTCCCAAGACTGGTTGGCCAGGTGTTGGTAGTGTCTGATGTATATCTGTGATGCACACCAGGGGGGACAGAGAGAGGGTCAGAGTTATCTGAACACTTGGGAAAGGTTGGGGAGGTCATGGAGTCTACTGGGGAAAAAGTTGGAGATCTCCAGAGAAGCATTGGGGTTTTCCAGAATGAGTGCCAAGGGTGCTGGGAAATGTAGGGGTTCCTAGGGAGAGGGGGCAGGTTCTGGGGCTTGCTGGGCTTGGTTGGGTGAGGTCTGGAGGTGAAGATGGGGGCCCAGGGTTGGGTCATGACACAGCCCATTTTATATGTTTCCTTCTTGAATTGGACTATAAATGTTGTGGAATGTTTATCTGGGGTCATGCAGAGTGCCATGAACTTCCTTTTGGTCTCTGCAACAGTGTCATATACCCCAAACTTCAATGGGTATTTCTGTATGTGTCATCACCCATCTCTGGACCCCTGGACCTCACCCAGACAATCCCAACAGCCTGGAGCACACACCAGCCCCCCATTAAACCCCTCCAACCTCCAACCACCCTGGCACATGCCACAGCAGACCTTGACACTTCTCTGGCAAACCCTAGCCCTTTTCCTGGTAGGCTCCATCACTCTCCTGACCTCCACTGCAAACCCAGGTAACCCTGATACTTCTTCTGGGCCCTGGCATCCATCACACATCACAGATCTGCATCAAACCATCACCACAACCTGCCTGGCACTCTTGGGACACTCTCTGCACCTGCACAATCAGAACCAACACCCATCAAATCTGTGTGGCCCCAATGAGCCTAAACCTAAGACCAATGGCCCCAGAGAAGGTCCCCTGTTGGTACTTAAGTCTTAGAGTAATGGCAGTTACAGTAGTCTTGATATAACCTTAGCACCCATTTTGTCTTGTTGTTCCAATCTCTGCTTTTATATTGTTTTGATTTCATTTTGTTCTTGTTCTGATAGCATCTCATCTTGCTTTACTCTCATCTTGTTCTCATCTGGTATCATCTCTTTTCATTTCCATCTCATCTCATATGCATCTCTTCTCTCAACTCTATCTCCATTTTCATCTCTGGCCTTTGTTTCCATTCTCATGTTTCCATACCTTTCTCCACAACACCACATACTTGCCTGGACCCCCATTCCGAGTTATCCCTGAGGTCCAATCACTCTGTATCTGATCCCCCTTCAACTCCCAGTCCTGCTCCCTTCATTTGCATGACCCCAACGCCCCTGCCATCCCCTATATATCTTTTTATTACTAATATTACAATCTTCAGTCCGCCACACCTCAGTCGCCTACTACTATCTGTGGACGCTTCTAAGGTGGGTGATACTTATCATACTGAACCCAACTCGCTCACTAACATCATGGTAAGAACAACAATGAACATTCGCACAACAAATAAGTTGAATATCGATGTTTATCTATTGAATTGTCACAGATCTTGAAAAAAAGATCTCAAGGTACACAGCACTCGAACGAGAAGAATGGAAAGTCACTACAAAGGATGAGCAAGGGTCAGGTTAATCAGAGCGTTCATGGCATCCTGTCTATACGTATCGGATGTGATTGTAACGGGAACAAAACCGTCCATGAACGTGAGGAGTCTCGGTTCCTTCGGATCATATTGAGGCCATTGAAGTCCGGAGCCACCGTTGGGGTTGAGGTTGGTAGCAAATCGGATGAGGTAGTCCGCCATCCCGCCTCCTCCGTAGACGTTCATGAGATCAGAAGCGTGGAACTGATCAGATGAAAGCATTATGAGTCCCTGCATTGAAAGATTTTCATTGGAAGCTTACCGAACCCAGGATAGGCACTATCTTGAGACGCTTGCTCACTGAGGGACAATAATTAGCAAAATTCTGAAAAACTGAAGCCAAATCGCTCACGGAAAGCCCAAGTCGGCTGTTTGGAAGCGCGGTGTTGTAGGAAGAATCTGCGAGGGGCCTGAAAAACGCCGTCTCCCATGAAGGCTGCGATTCTCTTGAACTGCGGAGTTATCGCATTTAGAATGCTAGTGTTAAAAGGAGATCCTTCAGTAATGTCTTCAGGGTACAAAGTTTCAAGTTGAAGAATGCTGTCTTGAGATACATTTAGGCCTGGAAAGAAGACAGTTGTAAGGTACGTCTGCAGTTGAGATGTGGTGCTATAATAAATTTCATCAAAGCCTGTAGATTAACAAGACCGAGGACACTGACGTGATGTTCAAAGTAGAGAGAGCAAAGACTGTTCCCTCGTCATCACAATCACCTTTGAAATATGTTCAATTCCAGAAATTTATTAGTCTTCAGTTGCCGACGCACCCGTAATAAATGGAACATTTGCTACTTTGCCATCCAAGACAAGTTGTTGTGGATTTTCGGTAAGGAAGACCCCATCTTCGCGAGGAAGCCATGCAAGGTTCAAAGACTAAATCATGCATTAGCTTTGGTTACATGTTGCATAAAGGCAACTGCGGGCAAACCTGATAGGCAAAAATTCCAGGAGAGGCATCCTGGGCAGCTTTGAGTTTATCATAGGGAAGCTCGCGGAGGCACTGAAGCGTATCAGAGGCACCTGTGCAACCTGTTTGGGCAACGATTGCATCGTAATATTTCTGTCCGTTTTCGAGGCCCGCTACAGGGATGGGGGAGCCAGATTGCATGAAACCAGCTCGGAAAAGACCTTCATTGTCTCCATCGTTGGCAATCATATGAAGAGAGACGGAGATTGCTCCAGCTGACTCTCCCCAACTATAGGCATGGTGAGCTTATCGGTGGTCCACCTACGACTTTTCATTAGAAACATACATCGTGACTTTGGTGGGATCTCCGCCAAAAGCACCAATGTATTTCTGGACCCATCTCAAGGCTTGCCGTTCTACAGTCTTATACTAGGTAACATGATGGCCCACGAAATATTGGGTGACTTACGGTCTTGTAAACCAAGGTTACCCACGCCAGCGGCTCTGACTTCTTTTGATGCAAGGAATCCAAATGCAGAGAGTCTATGAGAGATTAAGCGATAGTAAAGCATCAGTAACGACTGAAGCTTGCCTGTAGTTCATGCTGACATATACGGCCGGAGACTCAAGCTCGATCGAGCGCCCAACAATGGTACTTCCATCATACCTAAATGGCACTTTAAACTTCTTGATGAAACTCAGAACAAGTACGAGTAGCATCTCACGATGATGTTCCACCCGTCTCAAAGCCACCTGCGAGTTTCGTAAAGCTGAATGGCAAGGAACAACAAGTCAGCTTACCTCCGTATATCCACTGGTCGTCATCAAAGATTAGCGAAAGAGATGGTGATATCTGCAAAAGGGTAACTCACTACGATAACAGGAAGCTTCGAGTCAGGTGTGGCGGTTGCAGGTTTTATAACATTGATTGTCAGGCCTGCCATATCAATCTGAATGTCAAGTAACACCTTGAAGTCGGAGACATACAATCTTCGGAGTCTGAAGACGTAATACGGGCAACGGTGTTGATGAGGAAATCCGCGACTTGTTGCACCAGACCAGATAGTATTGGGAGCTCAACCGCTTGCTGTGGACAGGAAGGCCCGAAGGCGGTCGCAGAGAAATCAGATGTATATGGTGCAATTGGCTGAGGCAGGCGGAATCGAAGGTCTCCAACCCTAGTGGATTATAAGATATGGAGATGTCAAAATCAAGAAGAGATGGTCAAACTGACGGAGGCTGGGCGAATGGAATGCCCAAAAACTTGTGCAATTTGCCAAACGAAACATCAGTACCTGTAACGGTGGCCTTATCCAACTTGACTGAAGGGGGTGCCCAAATGGCGGCAGCTAATGGGGAACAAACCCAGACAGCCAGGAGAACCAGATATGAGTAGAGCATCGTTCAAAGTCAGGCGACGTGATAGCTTCGAAATGAAGTTCCACACACACACTCTCTCTCTTTATATCTATATCAGCTCAACCATAATTTGTCACAAGCAACTACAGCACACACGATTAAGTTTCCACTTCTACATAACGGGAGAGATGTATAAAAATATGATTCTCACCATCTGATCTCCAAAAGATCTAGACGTCAAACATTAGGGTAAATGGGGCACCGATGTTTTCCCGGAAGCACCTGAGAAGCATAGTAGCTTGCTAACAGAGCACTTGTGCCGAACAATACTCCGGATACCTCCTGTTACTCTGCAGGCAGTAGTCTTTAGATCAGACGTGATGCCTGTTAGAACTTGACACTCCTATGGACCTGACAGACACGTAAGTTAACAGTCCTCAGTTCAATATATGATTGACTGAGTAG
Source organism: Termitomyces sp. DKA64 (assembly GCA_017657295.1). NCBI lineage: Eukaryota > Fungi > Basidiomycota > Agaricomycetes > Agaricales > Lyophyllaceae > Termitomyces > Termitomyces sp. DKA64. The sequence continues at coordinate 10,498 of JAGGAV010000570.1, forward strand.
CTACCTGACAGACACG
>JAGGAV010000571.1:0-10488 GCA_017657295.1 Termitomyces sp. DKA64
CCATCCTTGCCTAGCTTAGTCCAACAGGATTGGCACCTCTATTTAGCCAACCTTTGGACTGCCTGGCCCCTTCTTACTCCCTCACCATCTTGGCTCCCAGGCCTAATGGGTATGCTGTGCTTGGCACATGGTATATTCTTGTTGATCATTGATCCTTTTACTGCTGGGCCCAATTAGTCAGTAGTTTGTAGTCATCAGCCTCTGCTTAGTCAATAGGTTGTAGTCAGCAGCCTCTGGCTTAGTATTCATAGATACTTAGTCATCAAGTAGCCTTGTAGTATAAAGGCAGACCTGGGGATAGAATATCTCCAGTCTGGACAATAGCATTGCTTCTGAGTTTCTTCACTAGCATGACTGTGAGCTTGGCTAGTGTGGCCCCTTGCCTTCTGCCTTGTGCTCCATGTTTGCCTTTCATTGGATGCCTGCCTCTTGCTTGCTGGCCCTTGGCCAGCTTGCTTGCCACCTGCCTCTTGACATGAGCATCAGGTTATGAGTGGTGGGCTTGGTTAAGACTATCTATGGCCAATGTCCCCTTACAGAAGCCTCCCCAGCAATTCTGGTAGCCCCCCAAGCATGGATCTCCTGTCCTGCACTCCCAGACATCTATGATGGCAATCATTCCAGAGGAGAGTGTTTCCTTCAGTCCTGCCTCACGTACATCCACCTCAGTAAAAATGCTTTTGACTCTGATGCACTGAAAATAGCCTGGGTTTTGTCATACATGAAGATGGAACATGCCTCCACCTATGTGCTATGGGTATTTTGACACCCTGGAGGTGTTGGGAGTCTTGCAGATTTGGCAGCCTTTGAAAAGGACTTCTGGGCAGAGTTCTTTCTGATTGACCCTGCCAAAACTGCCACCTTAGCATTATGCAACCAGGAACAGTATGGGCAAGGGAAATGGATGCTGGATGAGTATATCAACTCCTTCCAGGCACTAGTCAAGCAAGCAGCCTACCCTGACAGCCTCCAACTATGCCTCATGTTCCAGGACAGCTTGCACCCATGCATTGACAATCTTGCCAAGGGCTGCCTAGACAGTGAGCAGATTGCCTCCTAGTATAAAGTGGCCTGGGATCATGGAGATCTCAGGGGAACTATGCTGCACACATCCAACTCATTGCCCTGCCCCCATTGCCACTCTCCAGTACCCTGCTCCTGCACTCCCAGTACCTGCCTCTGCTCTAGCCACCTCTGCCCCATGACCCCCACCATTGGGTTTACCCAGACTGTAACCCCTACTGCTGGGCATCCCCATAGATGTCAATGCCACCTGACAGCACTGGTCTATGCCACTGCTGTGGCAGAGATGCCAAAAGCCCAGGCACTTTGTGTGGCACTGCCTGTTGAGTCTCAAGGTATGTTAACTCTCTGCAGCAGAGCAGGAGGAGCTCCTCCTGCAGCTGTTGGCCACAAAGGACACTGCCAGAGATCCTTCACCAGACAAGCTGGCACCAAAGTTGACCCTAGAGGAGAGCAGCACTTGTGGCCCCTCCCAGGTCTGGAGGAGAATTTTTAGTCAAGCAGATGAGATGTATGCCTCCATTGCCAAGTACTAATCAGTTTGTGTGTCTGTTGATAGAAAATGAAATTGCTTCCATCAATATTGATGACTCTAAGACAACAGAAACCTTAGTACCCCCCTCCAGATGTACAAACACCAACTCCAGACTCCAAGCTGGGCCCACCAATGCTAGGCAGACCTTGTCTGGGCTGCCCCACATGGAAACACCAACTGCCCTGGCAGTTGTGGTAGCTGCAAACCCCTTGGCAAATTTCCTGCACCTTGACATGGAAGTTCACCTTGACATGGAACTTGAGACCATGGACACCCAGCAGGCCCACAGAGTCACTGCCCTCCTGGATAGTGGTGCCATGGGGTTATTCCTGGACTCAGAGTTTGTCAAGTGCCACTGCCTGACCATGCAGCTGCTGTCCCAGCCTATTCCAGTGTTCAATATTGATGGAATGCCCAATAAGGCTGGAGCCATCAACTCCATGGTTGACCTCATCCTCTGCTACTGGAACCATGCAGAGCAGGCCATTTTTGCCATCACCAGCCTAGGTAAGCAGACATGATCCTTGGGTTCACCTGGCTTTGGGAGCACAACCCCAAAGTAGACTGGGCCCAGGGCAAGGTGACCATGAGCCAATGTCCCCAGAGGGCACTACCAAGGTCAGGGAACAGTGCTGGGCTGCAGTTCAAGAGTGCACAGCCATTTGGGCTTGCCATGTGGGCCACCTTCCCTTTGCAGATCTAGATCTTCTTGACCCTCTGCCCCTGGCATTCCCTCATAGAGAGGCCCTCTACAACAATGACCAGAGTGGTGGCAGGGCCCCAGAGGAGGATCTGCCAGGGGAGTTCTGTGCCTTGTGCAACCTTGAGTCCCCAGATAAAGCAGTGGAGATTGGAGACCAGATATATGCCACTACTCTATGCCCCCCACCCTCTATCACAGAGATCTGGGCCAGTCAGACCACCTCTCAGTGGCTGGCCCAGGCATTCATGGCAAACTCCACACCCTGAGAGCTCTGGGACATCATACCTCCATATCTCCACACATTTGAGGACATGTTCTCCAAGACCTTCTCATTGAATTGATGCTAGACTCCAAGCCCACAAGCTGCAAGGTCTACCCACTGGTGTCAGGTTTTGCTGACCCAGAGGCTCAGCTACACTGGGTGAGTCCCTTACTAGGCAGACATGACATCTAGACTTATGATTCCTAGCTCTGGTGAGCTCCATAAGAGTGAAATGGGGCAGATAAAAGAGATAGTGGAGGTCTGGGAATGTCCAGGGTGTTCCAGTAGATTATACAGGGGAGCAGAGTGACAGGCAAGTGGAGGACAAGTGCAGTACGGTGCTCTGGAGTGATAACACAAACTTGGCAAGTCCAGGTTACAAGTATGGGGAGTCCCAGGAAGTTGAGACAAGACAAGAGATGGAAATGAGATGAGATGAGACTTAGAAAACAGATGAGAGACTGAAAATGGAAACTGATAAGATTGAGACTGATAAGATGAAAACAGATGCAATTGGGAGACAGTAAGATTTAACAAGATGATATGGAATAGAAAGATGAATACACAAGAGACGTAACAAGCATGAGAATGTAGGTAATATCAAGACTGGCTTAACAGATACTGTCCTACAACTTATATACTGACTATGGGATCTCTTCTGGGGGTTGCAGGTGTGGCAGCAGGGCTCAACAGAGACATGCAGGTCCTCTGGGTGTTGGTTCAGAGACACACCAGACCACCAGGTGTTGGTTTTGATTAAGCAGCAGGCCACAGTGATATTCTGATGGGAACTGATGGGAACTCAGGTCATGCCATAGTGTCAGGAAGGAGTTGGGGGATGTGTCGGAGATGCCCAGAATCTTGGAAATGGTTGGGGGGCTTGGTAAGGTTTGTGGGAGATGTGGCTGGGGTCCATTGGGGTCATCAGGGTATGCCAGGGAAGTGTTGGGGATCTCCAGAGAAGCATCAGAGTTTGCTGGAGCAGGCACTGAGGATAAAAGAGAGATGTAGGAGATGAAGGAGGAGGGAGCCTTGCTCTGGGGCTTGCTGGGCTGGGTTGGACAAAGTCTGGGGGCCCAGGGATGGGTCATGACATCACCCCCCCTTCAGCATTGAGACCCTTCAAGATGCGGGGAGATCTCCAGGGCTGGGTGGCATAAGAATCAAAGTTGAAGTGTGATGGCTTCCAACCTAGAAGCTCCCCAGGAGAAAATAAAAAGGTCACAGTGCATTCCACTTCCCTTAATGATTTTTCATGTTATCATTTCCTCCATCAACCTCATCTCCTACTTCCCCAACTCCCCCTCCATTGGATGAAAACTGTGTTGAGGCATGGGAGGACTATGAATGTTGCTGGGAGGAGTTTGACCAGCACCAGGATAGGCAGAGAGTCAATGCCATGTACCAGCAGCATAAGTGCATCATCCTTGTATCTTCACAGATTACTGATTCAGTTGGGTAGAACTGTCCCAGGTGGTGGCCAGCCTCTCTGCAAGTTCCATTCAGGTCAGTCCTTTAGGGCAATTGGCTCCACCAGCTCCTTTATCCATGGCTCACCCCCCTTGGCCCATATTAGGTCCCAGGATGGCCCTGGTGGTCCTGCAGGCACAGAGGGTGCCGCAATCGGAGGTGATGCCAGAATGGTTTGCAGAGGCAGTGGGGCAGATGTGGGGTCCCCCTACTCAAGAGTGGTGTGAGGTGGAGGCTCCAGTAAGTGTGAGGGCTTTTGGACTTTCCCCCTAGTTGACCTGGCCTTCAGTGTATTCTCTGTGCATGATATGGGGAGCATTGCAAATTTGAAGAGCCCATGCCTGGATCCCACTGGGATTCTGATGTCTGCCTTCCATGTTGTACTAGGCACAATAAGTGCTCCATTTTGTGGGACTGGCAGGCCACCCATATAGTAGCAATGGAGAGGGGTACTCTGGAGTAGGAGGGGCAAGGGGGACCTTGGAGTAGATTTCCTGGGTTTTTGGCTGTCTCATACTGTGTTGACCATTCATCTTGTACTTGTAGTCATGTATTTACATTTTTCTTGATGGTTCTCATCATAATATATATGTTGTTTCCATAGCACTATAAATAGTAATTTCTGGCCATTGGTGCAGGTGGGAGTTGAATACCTGCTGAATCCAGAGGTGGGGGTTATGCCCACTGAGGCCATTTGTTCATGCTAATCCCAGAGGTCCCAGGGCTTGGTGGGATGTTGTCTATGAAAGTCCTAAAGTTTGGCAGGGGCTCTGGAGAGGTTCTTCTGGAGTTCCCAGGTGTCATCCTTGGGTCTGTAGCCTTTCCAACAGACCAGATACTGGAGTTGCCTGTGGATGAGGTGGGAGTCGAGGATGTGGTTGACCTTGCAGTGATACTTATCCTTGACCTCAATGCATGGGAGTCAGCCTGGGCACTGGCTAGGGAAGGGGTTGGGATCATACTTCTTGAGGAGTTACACATGAAAGATGGGGTGGAGGCCCTTCAGTTCCAGGGGCAGGTCAAGCTTATAGGCATGGGTTGAGACCTTCCAGAGGATCTTAAAGGGGCCAAGTTGCTTATGGTCAAGCTTCACCAAGGGTCTCCAGGTCTTGAGGTTGCATCAGTTGAGCCAGACAAGGGTACTGGGGGTCCAGTCATGGGTCATTTTGTGTTGAGTATTAGCATGCTTGAAGTGAGCCCAGTTGGCAGTGTCAATCTCATCCCAGAGGAACTGGTGAAGGGTCCAGAGGTATTCAGCAACTTTGTGGGCAATGTGTGAGGGGATGTTCTTGAGGGACAGGGTGAGCCAGGGATTGTAGCCCTTGTTGGTGAAAAACAGGAAGACTCTGGTAGCAGAGTGGGGAGTGTTGTTGTAAGTAAACTCAGCTAGGGGCATTCTGCATGCCAGTTGTTCTATAAGTAGTTAACATAGAGGCAGAGGTACTGCTCTAAGGTCTGGTTCACTTGTTCCATTTGTCCATTGGTCTCTGGGTGATAGGCAGTTGACAGGTTGGTCTTGATTTCAAGTGCCTTGCATAGAGATTGCCAGAACTGGGAGATGAACAAGGGGCCATGGTCAGAGACAATATTGTCCAGGAGCCCATGCTTGGAGAAGACATATTCAAGGAATAGTTTGACAAGCTCTGAGGCGTTGTTGGTGGTACAGCAGGGGATAAACAGGGCTTGCTTGGTGAGTCAGCAAACAACAAAGAGAATAGCATCAAAACCTTCAGATTTGGGGAGTTCAACAATGTGGTCCATTGAAATCAAGGACCATGGCCAGCAGCCAATGGGGAGGGGTTTCAGCAGACCATATGGGCAATGTCAGAGGACCTTGGCTCAGAGGCATGGTTTGCAGGCTTGTATGTACTGGGTGACATCCTTCTTCATTCCTGGCCAAAAGTAAGTCCAGGAAATCAGTTGGAGAGGCTTATGCATTCCCAGGTGTCCCCAGAGCTTGTGGTCATGGTGCTGCCAGAGGATGTTGAGGCAGATGGACTTGTGGTCCAGGGCATATATCCAGCCATTCCAGAGTAGGAATTGGTGGTCCAGAGACAGTGTGAAGGTGGGGTTGGGGAGCAGGGCATTGGCAGGGCAATTCTGGGGGTTGTGTTGGGTGAAGTAGGCATCCAGGGGAGCATTTTGGATTTGATGGAGGATTCCTTCTTCATTCATAATTAGCACAGCATGAAGATGTTTGGGGGGGATTACTATGCAGTGGTTGAAGGCATTCCATTTGGCCTCAAGCAACTTCTTTGGGTAGATGTCCAGCCTTTGGGTGAGGGCGTTGGGTTTTGCTCTGAGTTGTCCCAGGCAATAGTGGATGGTGAAGTTATACTCAGATAATGTTTCTGACTAGCAGGCTTGTTGTTAACTGAGTTGCTTGGTGGTCATGAAGTATTGTAGGTTGTTGTGGTCCAAGTAGACTTGTATGTGGTGTGGGATTCCCTTGAGGTAGGCCCTCCACTGTTAGAAAGCTTCAACAATCATGAGAAGCTCCTTGCCATAGATCTTGTAATTGAGCTCCACAGGGATCATTGAATGGGTGTAAAAGATGAGGGAATGGAGGTCCTTGCTATTGGAGCCCATCTGCAAGAGGATTCCAGTGATGGCATAGTTAGAGGCATCACATTTGAGTATGATGGGGAGAGCAGAGTCAAAGTGGCAGAGGATCAGGGTGGAGGTGAAGGCCTTCTTTAGGAGAGCAAACACTTTAGCACTTACTGTCCCAGTCCCATGGGGTGTCCTTCTAGGTGAGCCAATTGAGGGGTTTTGTGATGCCAGAGTAGTTGTCAATGAACCAGCAGTAGAAATTAGCAAAACCCAAAAAGGACTGTACTTCCTTAATATTCTGAGGTGGAGGCCAGTTGAGGATGGCTTCTACCTTTTCTGGGTCCATTTGTACACTGTCTGGAGTGACGATAACCCCTAGGTATTCAACCTTGGTGGTGTGGAAGGAGCACTTCTTGGGTTTGGCATGCAGGTGGTACTTCCAGAGTCATTCTAGAACACATTGGACATAACTCCAGTGTTCTTCCAGGGAGTTTGAGTAAATGAGGATGTTGTCCAAGTACACAATAACAAAGATGTCATTCATATTGTGGAAGATATCATTCATGAAGTATTGGAAGGTAGCAGGGGAGTTTGTCATACCAAAGGGCATCACAAGGTACTCAAAGAGGCTGTAGCAGGTATGGAAGGCAGTCTTCCATTCATGTTCTGGAGTGATCCAGACATTGTTGTAGCCAGACCAAAGGTCTATCTTGGTGTAAACCTTGGCACTGCAGAGGTGGTCAACAAGGTCTCTAATCAGAGGGAGAGGATACTAGTTCTTTTTAGTGACTTTGTTAAGTCTCTGGTAATCCACACAAAGATGGAGGGAGCTGTCCTTTTTTTTGGCAAAAAGGACAGGGGCTCTGGCAGCAGAGATCAAGGGTTGGATGAAACCCTTTCCAAGCATGTCGTTGAGGTGGTCTTTGAGAGCCTGGAGTTCAACTTCTGACATGTTGTAGATCTTGCTGAAAGGGGGGGAGGTGCCATCTTCAAGATTGATTGTGTGGTCATAGGATCAGTGTGGGGGAAATTCCTTTGCACTTCCTTTGGAGAACATGTCAGCAAATTCATGATATTCTAGGGGAACTACTTCATGTAATATCTGATCCTCTGTCTTCAGAGTCTCAGGTGAGGTGGTGCTAGTGTGGATGTGTTCTTCCAGAAGTGTCAGGGTGACCTGGAGTTGGAAGGCAGGGGTGCTGTCCTGCAAGATCTGTGTGAAGGGGATGGCACTGATGATCTTGATGTCAAGGGCTTCCAGGTTGATGGTGTCAGGCATTGGGGAAGCAGTGGTGGGGGCTGGGGCTGTTGGGGTTTGAGTGGGGTAATTTGGGCCCCTGTACCAGTTGCAGGGGATGTTGGGGAGGAGCTATTGGGGTGTACCTGCAGGAATTTGGGGCAGGGGTGCTTCTTCCTTCTCTCTGGGGTCATCCTTAGGCAAAGTGGGGGTTCTAGTGGCTCCAGTATTGCTCAAGGCCCAATCAGAGTCACCAGGGTCATGGGGGGAGTAGGGATGGAGGGTGATGGTGGCTGCCAGGCAGGCTTTGGGGCCAGGAAACTGCATGGTGAGGTTCTGCCAGTCAATGTCAGGATTGATGTTGCACAGCCAAGGGAGTCTGAGCACAATTGGGGTCACCTCCAGGAGTTGGGTGACAAGGAGGCAGGTTGGGAATTGCAGGCCATTGTTGAGTGTGAGGGAGCCAGGGTGAAATTTGGTAATTCCAGTGGTGGCAGATCTTCCATAAAACAGCTGTAACTCCAAAGGCATGTTGAAGGGTTTGTGGGGGAGATCAAGTTGATTGCTGATGAAGGTTTCAGAGGCTCCACTGTCAATGAGAGCATGGAGGATGACAGGGAAGTTACCAAGGCAGGCATTAATGATGAATGATCATGCAGATTATGAGTGGAGCTGCAGAGGAGTTTGGGGAACATTGGGGGTGACTCCCAAAACATTGTGAGTGGGGGGAATGTTGAAGGGGACAGGTCCCAGATTGGGCAAGTTGTCCTGATTGAGGCAGGGGGTGAGACTTGGCCAGTTGGTACAAGGGCTGGTTGCTTGGAGCCAGGAAAACCCAAGGATGAGGGGGATGGAGGTATGCAACTTCATGACTAGTAGCTGGAGGTCCTGCTGTTGCCCATTGGCAAAAGTGATCCTTGTCTCTACACAGTGAGTGATGTTGCCTGCAGAGGTCAGATCACTGTTAAAGAGTTTTAGGAGGATTAGGAGGGGGAGGCATTGGGGGAGTTGTGGAGCAAGGGCCACTAAGGATTTGTCAATGAAGCTGTCTGTTGTGCTGCTGTTGATCAGAGTATGCACAGGGTCAGGGGTGAAGGGGAGGGTGGCATGGGGAAGGAGGTTGTGGGCAGAGTCAGTTAGGTAACTGGTAGGTGGATACACAGGACTGTAGTTAGACATTGGGAATGGGGTAAGAGGAGAGTCTTGATATTATGTCAGGTTCTGCTGACCCAAGAGCTCAGCTACACTGGGCAAATCCCTGACTTGGCAGACACAATGTCTAGACTTATGATCTGTAAGAGTGAAACAAGGCAAGTAAAAGAGATAGTGGAGGTCCAGGGATGTCCAGGATGTCCCAGTAGATTATATAGAGAAGCAGAGTGACAGATGAGTGGAGGATGAGTGCAGTATGGTGCTCCAGGGTGATAACATGAACTCAGCAGGTCCAGGTATAAGTATGGGGAGTCCCAGGAAGTCAAGACAAGATGAGAGATAGAAATAAGACAAGACAAGACTTAGAAAACAGATAAGAGACTGAAAATGGAAACTGATAAGATTGGGACTGATAAGATGGAAACAGATGCAATTGGGAGAGGATAAGATTCAACAAGATGATATGGAATAGAAAGATGAATACATGAGAGATATAACAAGCACAAGAATGTAGGTAATATCAAGACTACTTAACTATTATTACTACACTATGGCTTAAGTACCTGCAGGAGATCTCCTCTGGGACTATGGGTCTGAGGTCAGGTCATGCAGGCAGGTCTTGGATGCAGTTGATTAGAGTGTTCTGAGACTGGCTAGTTGGGTGGTGGTATTGTCTTAATATATTACCATGATGCATGCTGGGGGAGGGTGGACTTACTCAGACACTGAGGATGTCAGGGGAATCATGGAGGTTGCCAGAAAAGTGTTGGGGTTTTCTAGAGAAACCCTGGGGGTTGCAGGAGTGGGTGCCAGGATTAGGAGAGTGTTGTAGAATTTACATCCTGGGCTTACTGGGCAGTTTCAGGGGAGGTCCAGAGTGGGGCAGGGGTTCAGGGACAGGTTGTGACAGTCTGTGCAGATGAAATTGTATTGGTTGGTCATAGGTGTTCCTATAAGGGACAGAAGCCAGAGACCAAGTGCTTGGCTGTTGTCATGGGCTGGGGTGATTGCCAGAGTAAGTCAGACATTAGAGCTTTCCTAGGAACCTGTGGTACCTTTAGGATGTTCATCAAAGACTATGTTAAAGTGGCTGCACCTATCAACAAGTTGACTCAAAGCCATGTACCATTTGTTTGAGGGAAAGAGCAACAAGTAGCCATGGCCCAGCTAAAGAAGCTGTTAGCTGCAAGTGCACCTCTAAAACCTCTAAACTATGAGTCAGAAGGGGTAGTGGTCCTGTCAGTTGATACTTCTTGGATGGCAGTGGGTTTTGGAATCTTCCAGGAGGCCCTGGACAATCCTAAGCAATGCACTTGTGCAAAGTTAGGAAACATCACCTTCAATGAGAGGGAAGCAAGGTTTTTACAACTTAAGAGAGAGCTCTATGGTTTGATGAGGGCTTTGCAGGCCAACAAGTATTGGTTGTTTGGGTGTAGGAAGCTTGTGGTTGAGACAGATGCTAAGTATTTGAAGGGAATGCTAAGCAATCCTGGAGTAGGACCTAATGCCACTATTATGAGATGGATTGAGGATGTACTACTCTATCATTTTAC
>JAGGAV010000572.1:0-10456 GCA_017657295.1 Termitomyces sp. DKA64
CCAACTCTATCTCAAACCAAAGAAGTGTGAGTTTGAACAAACCCAGATTGAGTATCTTGGGTTGATCATCTTGCACAAAGCCATGGAGATGGATCCAGTGAAGGTGGCAGGTGTGGCAGAGTGGCTGGAGCCCAAGAACAAGAAGGAAGTGCAGGCCTTCTTAGGGTTCACCAACTTCTACTGGAGGTTCATCCAGGATTTCTCCCATCATGCCCAACCACTATTTGACCTCACTGCTAAGAATGCTGCCTGGAGATGGCAGTTCCTAGAGCAGATGGCTTTTGATGATCTCAAGCATGCCATCACCTCTGGACCTGTCCTCCTCTTTCTGGATGACAACTCCCCCTTTCAGGTGGGAGCCAACAGCTCTGACTTTACCACTGGAGCTGTTCTGTCACAACAATCCCAGGAGGATGGAAAGTGGCATCCAGTAGCCTTTTACTCAAAGAGTCTGAACACAGTCAAATGCAACTATGAAATCCATGACAAGGAGATGCTGGCCATCATCTGGTCCTTTGAGGAATGGTGGCATTTTCTAGAGGGTGCATGACATAAGTTCAAAGTCTGGACAGATCACAAGAACCTTGAGTACTTCTGGATGGCCAAGAAGCTTAATCACTGACAGGCCTGGTGGTCCCTCTACCTAGCCAATTTTGACTTCTTGCTGCACCACAAACCAGGCCAGAGCATGGGGAAGCTGGACACTCTGTCCTGGAGAGCAGACTATGGTACTGGAGGAGATGACAACAGTAACATTATGCTCTTCTGACCTGAGTTGTTCACAATTCAAGTCATGGAGGGCCTAGCCATCAAGGAAGCAGGGATCAAGATCCTCTGGAACATCTGGCAGGGCAATTGGGATAGTTTGCAGAAGGAACTGGTTGCTTGGGTGGCCTGGGCACTCAAGTTCAGACACACCATCAGCATCAAGTCAGTCTGTGCAGACAAATGGGCCCTCCACAATGGACTCCTGACCTTCTGGGACCATATCTATGTGCCTAACAACCTGGAGCTCTGATAGAGGATTATAGAGCAACACTACAACTCCCAGATTGCAGAACACCCTAGCCAGTGGAAGATGCTAGAACTGGTGTCCTGGAACTACTGGTGGCCCCAAATGTCCCAGTACATTGAATCCTACACTAGTACATGTGATCTCTGTCTCTGGACCAAGCCACAATGCCACCTTTCCTCTAGCCAGCTGCACCCTCTGACTATTCCCATGGAGCAATGGAGCATTGCCTTGGTAGACTTCATCATAGAACTCCCCAATACCCATGGCTACAATGCCATCATGGTAGTGGTGGACATCTATGGCAAGCAAGCACACTTTGTCCCCACTCACACCACTTGCTCCACCATGGGCACTGTCAACCTGTACCAGAGGAATGTCTGGAAGTTGCATGGCCTCTTTGATGCCTATGTATCTGACCAGAGCCCACAATTCATGGCAGACTTCACTCAGGAGCTCTACTAATTACTCAACATGAAGCTGCACACCTCTACTGCCTACCACTCACAGTCCAACAGCCAGACTGAGCACATAAACCAGGAGCTTGAACAATACCTCTGCCTCTTCTGCAATGAATGCCAGGACAACTGGGACAAGCTCCTCCCCAACACTGAGTTCCAGTACAACAACCATGTTCACATGGCCACCCAGTATTCACCCTTCTTCCTGGACACTGGATGTCACCCACACATGGGCTTCAAACCCCAGGCCTGACCTTTGGAGAATGAGGCAGTGAATGAATTTGTGGACTGGATGAAGATTGTGCAGGAAGAGGCATGGGCAGCACTGGCAAAGGCAAAGGACAACATGGCACAGTACTACAACTGTGGAAGGACCCCAGCACCCCAGTACAAGCCCAGGGATTGAGTCTACTTAGATGCCTCCAACATTACAACCACTTGGCCATTGAAGAAGCTTTCACACTGGAAATTAGGACCCTTCACAGTAGAATGACAGGTAGGGCCCCTAGCTTACTAACTCCAGCTCCCTGCTGGAATGTGCCAGCCCCATCTGGTCTTCAATGTGGTCAAACTGACTCTGGCCCCAGCAGACCCTATCCTGAAACATTGCCTGACATCTCTGCCCCCTCCAGTGATGGTCAACAACAGTGAGGAATATGAGGTGAAAGAGATCCTGGACAGCCATTTATTCTGGTGGAGACTACAATACAAGGTGAAGTGGAAAGGCTATGGAACTGAGAACATTTTCTGGGAACCCCAGGAGAACATGCACATGCCCAGACTGGTCAGGGAGTTCCACCAAAGACATCCAGATGTGCTGCAAGCCATCAGAGGGATATATCCCCCTCCCCCCCCCCTCTGCAGACTAGGTGATCTGGAATTTTTTCTATCCTGCACATCAGAATGCTGCACACTAGAGGGGGGGTGATGTCAGAGGACTACTCATTTTGAACCTCCACCCCTGTCTGACACTGACTCTTCTTGCCTGTTTCCATTTCCCCAAGATTCATTTAACAACTCCAGGGTGTTCTACAGGTCTCTGGAGATCTCTGGAGACCCTCAGAACTTTCCGTAATCCATTGTTGCATACTTCAGCTAACTCTGGTCACCTACACAGTCATTCCCATGCCTCTGCTGCCTCCTGATGTGCTGCACTGAGCAGAGGAGATCCTTAGACTTGTTTTCTTTGGATTTCCCTCTGCTAGGTGATTAGTCTATTATTTGTATTATCTATTACATATCTAATACACTTTGAATTTCCCTCTGCTAGCTGCATGATTCACCTGCCACTCCCAGAGGTCACCCTTACATATGGGGAACAAAACTTCTAGTGCTGGTACTGTACCCCTTGCAGACATGACAGCTTGACATGAGACTTTTGTTTAATTATTGCTTTTTAGTGCACATGAATGATGGATGCTATATTGTCTTCATTGTCAGAGAGATCATTTGCATGTGGGTCAAATTCAATTTTGGAGGTGTAGGAAAAGACTTTGCATTCAGAAAGGCTGATGACATTGTCAATGAGGCAGAAGAGTGTGGGATGGGTGCCACTGACTATTGGTGGGGGTGCAAGAGGGCTGAAGAGGATTTACTAATAGGGTGATGAGGAGGTTGGTACAGAAGATGGGAAAAGTCTGCTGATGTAGGGAGATATGAAGAGCAAGTATGTGGGGCAATCATGCCTACATAATGTGGCAAAATGAGGGTGTTACTAAGCAAGTTTAGGGCACTGGCACCACTTTCTTTCTTGTTGAATTGGGAAGGGTGCATGTCAGAAAAGTCATAGTCAGGGAAAGTGATGTTTAAAGTCCCTATAAGGAGGTAAAGGGTCTTACAAGATGCCTGCTTGTCAATATGGCCAAAGGACATCATTTCACCCTTGCAGTCAAGAGTGAGCCATGAGGGGAGGGGAATGTGATACTTTGTCCTGGTATGCATGTTGGAGTGGGCTCTGAAAAAGTACAAATGTCTCTGACAAAAGCTGAAAGGATACCTTGTAATTGTAGATGGCATACCTTTCACAACACACAAGAAACCTGATTAATATTTCTTGTTGCTTTTTCCCTAACCTTGATCCCTTGACAACCCTCTTGATGACTTTGTTCAAGACCTTATCCATAGGCTTGTTCTCTGCAACAACATGTCAGTGCTTTGTTTGAGATATAACTACACCTTGTACTTTTCAATCCTTGGAGACACATCCTTCATGGTTGTTATGCTTAGAGTGTAAAACCTCATGTTCCACCTTGAGAAGAACTCATACATCACAATCCAAGCTTTGTAACTACAAGGCAAGTGCAATGGTAGCTGAGAAAGTCCATATCTGACTTGAATCTTTAATATTCAGCACTCATTGCTACCTATGAGTAGAAGTCATGAGCTGCAGTCTAACAACAGTCTTGCCAAGATAGGGCATCAGTTCATAAGCATATTTGGATGAGATATTATCTCTTCAAGGGGTAATAATAATGTCAGCAGCAGAGCATATGACCCAGACAGTGTACCACCATTTCATCTCAAACCAACTTCATGGAATCTTAAAAATGATGCTCAATGGAGGACCATCTGTTCTCTTGATATGCCAGTGTAGAATTGGATATCTGCAAAAGATATCCTTGACATCCTTTGTACTTGTGTCAACCTGGAAGAACTATCTGTCCATCTCTCAGCTTATAGAAAACTTGCTGGCTCTGTTCAAGCCAAGGCTCCCAAATTGAGGCACCTCTCTATCACCACCAGAATCCAACCCAGATTGTTTATCAAAAAAAATTCTTGTCAAAAGCTTCAGACTTTTTCATTGTGACAGGTCAGTTTCACAATAACAAATGTTGAGCCACAATCAGTTGGCTTTGACACATTCAGAGAGGAGTGTCCCCATCTACACTCAGTGATGCTTTCCAATATCTTTCCACCCAAGGGCAAACTGAGAAGGTTCCTTATGTTATTGAATTTGAAGAAACTTTATATCAAGGATGGCCCCAATCTGTGTCAGTCCATCACTGAAGGGATCTTACAATGTTTGATAGAGATGGAACCCTGCTTGTTTGGATTTAGCAAGACCTTTGTTGCATGCCCAAAACTTAGTCTTCTGGCAATACCTCCTTGTCAATTTCTGCATGTAGAACCTTCAGATCTTGCTGAGGTGCAATCTCAAGCTTGGAACTCATGGTCCACCCTCCACCATCTTTGTCATCAGCACATTGCAGAGGATATTAGACAGCTCAAAGCTCTCATGGGAGCAAGACCATGCCAAATTTGTGTGATGAGAGTGGGTGTGATGACATTGGATCAGTAGTGTTATTTATTCCAATATATATCAAATTACAAAGTAAAATATACAGATATTCTTGATCAGAAAAATTGGATATCTAGACCCTGTTTCTGCAAGTACCTCAAAGCAGCTTTATCAATGTGTTTACCTTTAGAATGCACAAAATGCATTGAAATCTCAACATATTTGAGCCCCTGGGGACTGTGATGCCCATTCCAACAAGATGAAATCATACATGAAAGAACACCATCAGTGGTGTCACTATCATAAATTGTAATTATAGATAGATGGGAGAACATCTATGTTGAAGGATCATTCCCCATGATCCAGGTGAGTCATTTTACTACTTTGTTGGTTAAGCCTGACATAAGAACAAGGTGAAGTGAGTTTATGGAATGCAAGCACTTCATTCCAAAGAAACTGAGGAGAGCACCATGTAGTTCATCAACTGTTAGATGATGAAGTGTGCAACTGGAATGATTGACAAGATGCTCAATACTAGAACAATCCTTAGGTCTGAGTGACCAGAGTGCTTCCAGAGACAGAAGAGTAAGGGCATTGAGTAACTCTGTAGTGTCACTCAAGCTATGGATACAAAGTGAGCAAAGATTCTTGACAATGACAGTAGTGGTGATATTGTCCATGGGAGAGTGAACATGATAGTCAAAATGAATGTCTTCAATCTGCAGCAAACATGCCAACAATGCTAAACACTCTCTGGTTTGAAGGCAATTTCCTGCATAAAACTTCCTAATATGTGGCCATATGACTGATGGGAAATGCAATGGGATGCCACAGTAACAGTCCCATGCCAAATCAGACAAGGTCAAGATTTGTATGAGAACAAAAATTATCTTATGGGTATCATTTGCAGCCCTACATTGAATGTTGACTTTCTTCAGCAAAGGGACATCCTTTGGTCATAACCTCAAAAGCTTAGTGCATATCAATGGTTGCAAGGAAATTGACACATCAGACCACTGGTATGTATAAGAAAAAAATAGAGTTAAGCCTTTGTCAAACTCCTTATAGTTGTTTCTAGAGTCAACAAATAGAGGGGCACCACAAGTATGTTCAAGCCAGAGTCAATATAAGGTCATTGTCATGACCCATCCCTGAACTACTGCACCACTCCAGACCCCCCCCAAAATTGCCCAGTAAGCCCAGGATGTATCTTCCCTCACCCCCCAATCTCTATGACACTCCCCTAACCCCAGTACTCACTCTGGAAACCCCCAGGGCTTCTCTGGAAAATGCCAATGCTTCTCTGGCAATTCTCAGGATCCCCCCAACATCTTCTTAGAGTCTGGATAAGTCCACCCTCCTCTGGCATGCATTACAGTTATGTATCAAGACAATACTGCCATCTGACTAGCCAGTCTTGAGATGCTCTGACCAACCATACCCAAGACCTGCCCATACAATCCAACCTCAGACCCACAGTCCTGGAGGAGATCCCTCCACAGATACTTAAGTCGTAGTGTAGTAATAGTTAAGTAGTCTTGATATTACCCACATTCTCATACTTGTTACATCTCTTGTGTATCTGTTTTTCTGTTCCATACCATCTTGTTGAATCCTATTCTCTCCTGATTACATCTGTCTCCATCTTATCAGTCTTGATCTCATCAGTTTCCATTTTCAGTCTCTTGTCTGTCTTCTAAAGTCTCATCTCATTTTGTTCCCATTTCTCATCTTGTCTTGACTTCCTGGGACTCCCCATACTTGTAACCTGGACTTGCCAAGTTTGTGTTAACACTTCGGAGCTCCATACCATGCTCATCCCCCACTTGCCTGTCACTCTGCTTCCCATATAATCTCCCAGGACATCCTAGACCCCCCCCCTGGACCTTCACTCTCTCCTTCCCCTGGCCCACCTCACTCTTCCAGAACTCACCAGAGTTAGGGATCATAAGTCTAGACATTGTGTCTGCCTAGTAAGGGACTTGCCCAGTGTAGCTGAGCCTCTGGATCAGTGGAACCTGACATAATATCAAGACTCTCCCCTTACTCCATTTCCAATGTCTAACTATAATCCTGCATATCTGCCTACCAGTTACTTAACCAACTATTATGGTAGGCCAGTTCTCAACCCCTACTATCCTCCATTGTATCTGATGCCCAACCACTATGTCACAGCCACCCTGCAGTAATAGGGCCCAGAACTGAACCACACTCCCTATGGCCCATCCATTAGTCAGGGCCCACCTCTGGACTGGTGCCACCCCTTGCTGTATCCTGTTGAAGGAACCTACCCTTGCCTACAGCCTGAAACTCTGTTGGCTCCTTGAGCACCTATGGCTCCAGCACCCCCAGCTTTTTTCCCTAGGCCCTACTATGCCTACCCCACCCTTGCTGTGGCCCCAGTCCCCCCAGAACAGCTTGATGGATACTTCCCCTCATAGCCTTAACCCTCCACTGCCTCCCATCCTGTCCAAGCCCCACCCTCCTCTAAGCAGCAAAGAGTCAAAGCCTACATCCAGCAATGCAATGAGGTTCTCTGCTCACTCTGCCTAGCTCCCATGAAATTTGCCAAAAGAGCAAGGGCCCTTCTTATCAGTTTGGGATACCAAAACATCATGGGAGCACCAGAGATCTGGGTGGATTGTCTCCTGGACTTCTACAAGCACTACTAACAAGGCACCCTTCCTGAGAATATCAGGAGCACTCTTGAAATTGATGCCAGCCTCCAGAAAAAACTCTGTGCACTGGTCAACAAAATACACACCAGTCTGAACTCCTGCCACTTCAAAGACCCCTTAGACCCTGCCTGCTCCTTCCATGTGCAACAGGAAGAATCTGCCAGGGCCCCAGCCAAGGCTCCAACTCCCATTGCTCAACAATAGGAAGAGCTCAATGCCACATCCAACATTCTGAGGTCCCTCAACTCTGCCAGGGGGTTATTCAATCAGCCCACTGCTCACACCCTGGCTCTCTCTGCTTGCCCCTGGGCCAACTCCATCCCCAGTGCTTTCCACACCTGGGACCAGCCCACCAAACCCAAATGCCTCATTTAGAAACTTCCCTACCCCCCCCCTCCCAATAGCAACCTCACTTCCACCCACACCCTTTCTTACATCAATGAGCTAGAGAATCCTGGCAGGGAACCTGCCCCTTGAGAAGGAGCTTCTGAGCTCTCCAGGGACTGACCCCCCCATGTCAACCTTTGCCCCTCCCAGGAATATGCCCTGCCCTCTCATAACAACCTCCTGCCCCCTTTCTGGCAGCCTTTTGGCCCCAGAGCCCCTAGGGCAATCCCTCCCCCTGCACCACCCCAACCTCCACCTATCCCCTTGCCTAACCACTACACCAATGCCAACAATCTTGGACCACCAACTCCTAGAGAACTCCCTCCTCCTCACTGAGCCCCAGGACCCCCCCCTCCTGGGCAACATTGGCTCAAACCCTGGTGGTGGACCCCCCAACAGTGGACCCCCTGGTGGATGGGGCCCAGCCATAGATAACTTCCCCCCTCAGCACAGAGGCAGGAACAACTATTACTACTATTACAATGCTGGACCCCCTCTCTGAATCCAAAATGCCCAGGACAATACACACAATGCCCTGGCCTGGGAAGGAAAGCTTGACATCCAGAAATTGGAACCCTTCAATGGCCAAGACCCCTGGAAATGGTAGACATTCCTGACACAATGTCTTACAATGTTTCAAGCTAAGCCCATCACTTTTCAGCTTGAGAGCTCATGAGTAGCCTTTGCCACCTCCTACTTACAGGGCATTGCCTTCAACCACTACATGGCATTGCTCCAGTTTGACCCCAACAATCTAGTACTCTCTAATTGGCCTGCCTTCACACAGGAATTCTCCAGTACTCTCTAATTGGCCTGCCTTCATACAGAAATTCTCCAGTACTCTCTAATTGGCCTGCCTTCACACAGGAATTCTCCAGTAAGTTTGGAGTATTTGACACTGTAGCAGAGGTGGAAGAAAACCTCTACAACTTCTGGATGCACAAGAAACAAATGATCAGGAGGCCCTATGTGCCAATCAGATCAGGGACTGGCCCTAGATTGACATCCCGACAGAGATCCAGGCACATTGATGGAAGGAAGAGGCATATATTCTGTGTAGTGAGCAGGGTCATTTCATCAACAATTGCCCTAAATGCCAGGTAATGGAACATGCTGTCTAGACTATTGACTGGGAAGACTGTGACTATTAGTTTGTGGAAAACAGCCCAGTGGTTTAGGTCCCAAAGATGCACTAAATTGTGGATCAGACCCTGACATCTTCTTCACCCTGGCTACTTTCCTCTGTGCAATGGTAATTGCCCCAGACACCCTCCTGACTCATCTCCCCTCACACTCTGCCCATAACCTCCTTCTCCATACCACCCTCCCCTTCACCCCCAACCCTGTGCCTACCCTGATTGACAGCAGTGCAACAGACAACTTCATTGACAAATCTCTAGTGGCCCTTGCTCCACAACCCCTCCAACACCTCACCCTCCCAGTCTCCCTAAAACTCTTTGACAGTGATCTGACTTCTGCAGGCAACATCACTCACTGTGTAGAAACAAGGATCACTTTTGCCAACAAGCACAGCAGGACCTAGTTATGAAGTTGCATGCCTCTGCCTCCCTTATCCTCAGGTTTTTCTGGCTCCAAGCAACCAACCCTCATATTAACTGGTCAAGTCTCACCCTCCACCTTGATTGGGACAACTCGCCTGACCTGGGGCCCATTCCCTTCAACATCCCCCTCACTCACAATGTTTTGGGAGTCACCTCTGATGTTTCCCATACCCCCCCACAGCTCCACTGCCAATCTGCACAATTGTTCATCATTAATGCCCACCTTGGCAACTCCTCTGGCATCCTCTGCACCCTTGTCAACAGTGGGGCCTCCAGAACCTTTGTCAGCAATCAGCTTGACCTTCCTCACAAACCTCTCAACATGCCTTTAAAGTTACAGCTGTTTAATGAAAGATCTGCCACTGCTGGGATCACCAAATTTCACCCCAGCTCCCTCACACTTGACAATGGCCTGCAATTCCTGGCCTGCCTCCTCATCACCCAACTCCCAGAGGTGACTCTAATTGTGCTTGGACTCCCTTAGCTGCACAAGGTCAATCCTGACATTGACTGGCAGGACCTCACCATGTGGTTCCCCAGCTCCAAAGCCTGCCTGGCAGCCACCATCACCCTCCATCTCTACTCCCTTCTTGACCCCAATGACTCTGATCAGGCCTCCAGCAACACCAGAGCTACTGGAACCTTGACTTTGCCTGAGAACAACCTTGGAGAGAAGGAAGAAACACCCCCACCCTGAACTCCTACAGGTACATCTTGACAGCTCCCCCCCACCATCCCCTACAATCAATACAAGGGCCCAAAATATCCCACTTGGACCCTGACAACCCTGGCCCCCACCACTGCACCTCTGATGCCAGACATCATCAACCCAGAAGCCCTTAACATTAAGATCATTGGCATCATTCCCTTTGCATGGATCTTGCAGGATGGCACTCCTGCCTTCCAACTCCAAGTCACCCTGACACTTCTGGAAGAACACATCTGTGCTAGCACCACCTCATCTGAGACTTCAAAGACAGAGGAACAGATATTACATGAAGTAGTTCTCCTGAAGTACCATGAATTCGCTGACATATTCTTCAAAGGAAGCACAAAGGAACTTCCCCCACACTGGTCCTATGACCACACAATTGATCTTGAAGACAGTGCCTCCCCCC
>JAGGAV010000573.1:0-10439 GCA_017657295.1 Termitomyces sp. DKA64
CTATACAAGCCAGCAAGGAGGGCAGCCACTTTTGTCAGGCAACACAGGGCACCACTACACTACATCATGAAAGCATTTGGCAGGCAATCAAATGACATGGAGACAATGGCAATAGTACGGTGACTGCCAGAGTGGGAATGTCCAGTGAAGATAACAATAGATGAGTCAGTGGAAGCAGCAAAGGTGAGGGAGATGAACAACAACACAGAGATAAAGATATACATGGATGGGTTGGGGCATGATGGAAAGATAGAGGTGGCAGCAGTGTTATACAGGAATTTCAGGAGAGGAGTGAAAGTATTGAGGAAGTGCCTGGGGTCAGACAAAGAGCACACAGTCTTTGAGGGGGAATGTGTGGGGCAGATGCTAGGGATGGAGTTACTGAGGAGGGAGGTGAAGGGGAGAGGGAGGATAACAGATGCAGCAGTAGGGATGGACAACTAGGCTGGAATGAGAGCACTAGAGGTGACAGGGAGAGGGACAGCGAGGTACTTGGTGGACGAGGTCTTGAAGGGAATTCAAAGGGTCATGAAGATTGATGCATGCATAGGAATTGTGGTATACTGGACACCGGGACACGAGGACATCCCAGGCAATGAGAGGGTAGACAAAGAAGCAAAGAAAGCTGCAGAAGGGGATGAAACCAAAACCAGAGGACTGCAAATCCTGAGGAAACCCCTGAAGATATCCAAAGCAGCGGTCATGGGAGTGCACAAAAAGAAATGGCGGAAGGAAACAGAGCAGAGAATATGGGAGTTGCCAAGGTTCGAAAGACTCCACGCCATAGACCCCACGGCTCCAAAAATGAAACCATACACTCAACTTGCTGGAAGCCTGCCACGGAGACATGCCACAATACTGGTTCAGCTGCACATGTGTCACTGTCCCCTCAATCACTACCTGCATTGATTCAACAGGAAAGAAATGCCCACGTGTGATGCGTGCAACCAGGCACTGGAGACAGTCAAACATTACGTCCTAGGATGCCCGGCACATGACAGACACCGTGGAGAAATGCGCAGAACCACAGGCACAGGACCAGACGCCCTCAGTATGCTCCTAAGTGACGCTGAAGCAGTGAAAATTCTATTCTGTTTCGTCAACAGCACGTGAAGATTCGAGAGACCCTACGGAGACCTACACTTGACTGACAAAGCCGGGGAGAGCAAAACGACAAAAAAGAAAAAGAAAAGATGCAGACAGAAATAAAGGCATGAACACACCGTGACAATTACTTACATTATGCACACTCTAGCACACTATGCCATACCGGCATAATATGGTACATAGCCCATATCCGGGCGCAGCCATTACCATTACTAGATAGGGAACCTACACCGACAGGGAAAGTACGTAGACGACCACATAGAGTAGAACCCGACATAGGGCAAGGCCCCAACGGGTATAGGAATTAATCAAATCAAATCAAATCAAGGCATTCCGAGAATGAGTATCGAAAGGAGTATGGCAATTTTGAGAAGCCCTAGGGGGTTAAAACGTGAGCTATAGACATGGATGTACGGACCTATGGCATACACTTGAGGAGCCCCAGCAAGGAGAGGGGATACGCAGCGCCTGAATTTTCTTTTGTCCAACTCGCACAGCTTCGGCGAGGCGGCAGCGGACATTGAAAGTTCTATCTACATTTGGAAATTTTTTGCAATGAACTTTGAACTTTTTTGTGAACGGAATAATTGAGCGCCCCTATAGTTGATGACTTCTCTTTTAAGACCGAGTTTCTGTCGGCATCTGTACCGACCTTATCGACTCTTCACTCTCCACTCTTTCCATCTACAAAGCCGAGGATATCATCTAAAAATGGGCAAGAAAAAGTCTAACACTCCCTCTGAATCTTTCCTGCTGCTTCCGACACCACCCTCGACATCACCTATTGTGGATACACACACGCATCTGGCGTTGACTTTTGAGATGTACCGAACAAGATATAAGGAGGGCAGTATAAAGGATGTGCATGAGTTTGTGAAGCATATGTATAATGGTCGGAATGTTGAGGCGATTGTGGATGTGTGGTGTGAGGCTCCAGTTCGCCCACTGTGGAAAACGTTTGCGGATAGTGCGTTGACGAAGGAGAATCAAGAGAAAATATGGAATGGGATAGATTATTGGTTTGTTATTGGTAAGTTGATTTTCGTTCGTTGTCTAAGGATGCCTTTTTTGACAATGATATTTATGGTGCAGGTGTACATCCGTGAGGCGTCTCCTCTTCGTTAAATTTTACCAGCTGGACCAGTTTTACAGGCATGAAGCTAAATTATATAACGACGATGTAGAGAAAGACCTGTTGGTGTTCTACATTCTTTTTCGCCATGAGGCTAACTTTGACTAGTCTAGAAGCGATGAACCATCCACGCTGTGTTGGGTGGGGTGAGATGGGTCTTGACTACCACTATGATAATTCCCCTCGAGAAATTCAGCGGGATGTCTTTACGCGGCAGCTTAGGCACGCCGTTCGCCTTGGGAAGCCTCTCACGATTCACACCCGCGAGGCAGACGCGGACACAGAGCGAATTCTCAAAGCAGAAGTGCCTGTAGATCATAGAGTGCGCCATTCTTCTTGTCATCATGGACTTCATGCTGAGTCGATAATAGATCCACATCCATTGTTTCACAGACTCGCCTGGATTCGCACAGCGACTTCTCGATTTTTTCCCCAACCTCTACATCGGCATCACAGGCGTTATAACATACTCCACTAATGCCGACACGTCCGCTGTCATCCAAAACATGGCTGCCCAGAGTCAAGGTCCTCTACGCATCGTGCTTGAGACTGACGCGCCGTATATGGTTCCTGCGAATTTGTACGAGTCGCTTGAGGGCATAAAGGGTAAGCTTCCGCTTTGTCATACGGCGATGGTGCCGTGGACAGCAGAGTTTGTTGCTCGTGTCGCTGGGGAAGCGTGGACAGCGGAGAGAGTCATGCGAGAAGCAAGGGAGAATGCGAAGCTTCTGTATGGAGTATGAGGTGTTTGTTGTATAGCTCTTGCGAATGAGGAAGATTTGACTTGCCGCATTGGATACTGACCTCTCATTTCTTATGGCTTACAGGAGGGTGACTTCAGCTAGACCGTGATCTAGGATAGACCGTTTTTGGCAAGTCCTTGCATGCGACGGATTGATTCTGCATATGTATTACAGTGGCAGGATCAAAATAATACCTGCTTGTCCCTGGTAGTTGTGAGTTCATGGCCACAGGCGCAACATTAGTTCCTTTGTACTGCTGCATTAGTTGGAACTGCTGCCTTAATTGGAGCGGCGCGTTCCTGTCAAACGGGATGAGCTGTGACCGAACGAGATAGTGTTTATTGAGAAAATAAGAACGATTTAGTAAACAGAATCGAAAAGAGTATGGAGACTGACTTGAAGGAGAAGTTATCGATTGAAGGACTCCAGTGAGGAGGAATTCGAGATGACGCATCTTTCGAGGCTCATCGACCTGTCCACAACCTGTAGAAACAACAGGCTGGTACCCGGGGAATCATCATCGGGACAAACAACTTGATCTCTCCAGTTGCCCGCTGTACGTGAAAATCAAGAAGACAGCTGTATCATGACAGGAGTAGAAGAATGAAGATAAACAAGAAAAATTTGAAGAATTAACAGGGAAGCGGGAACTTGTTCTTCTGTTGGTGGCGCGGGACAATTTGAGTAAGTGAATATATGTATAAATTCTGTTCGGATCACAGTGGCAAAGGAGCAAACTTGTGATCTCCAGGGCCACAGGAAGAGGCAGACTTCATAATTTGTGTCGGGAAGTAGAAGGAAGTAAATCAAACTGATTAGGATCAGACGTGTGCTTTTTTACCTGGGAGTCTAGGAGACTCAGTTTTCAGGAGATCCGAGTCACGATGTCTACAAGTGCCTTCTGCAGATAATAACCTCGGGCTCTACGATCATATTCTTAGCTTTGACTGACAACATCAAATAGAATTTCGGGTTGCCTATTAGACGTGTTAATGACTGCTCAAAAGAGTGTATAAGCTCAGAACTCCGGGAGTTGAATCCACGTGTCAAGACGGGCTGCTTACATAATTATACTACATCTCTTCCAATCGCCCGGGGCGGTGAGCACGACTTATCTCTAGCTACTGCTACTACTACCCCGCTGCATTTGCACTCATAAGCGGATTCTGTTCTTGATTGAACCGTCTCTGTGGTACTGCTCTTTTTACACATGCAAGAGGCTGAAGAACAAGGTGTGTCCTCCGGATACTCCGAATGGGTCAGGCGCTCAAGCTCGGGTTTTATCACAGATACATGTCGCATCTGCAGTGCTCCTGCTGAAGAGGGCCAGCCCCTCTTTCATCCTTGTAAATGCTCAGGGACGATTCGGTATATCCATCAAGATTGGTAAGTACAAGTATTTGTCATGAGAGTATCTCTTCGCTAACGCTTTGTGCTTCCAACAGCCTCACGACATGGCTATCTCACAGCAAGAAGAAGAATTGTGATGTATGCAAGCATCCGTACTCGTTCACGAAGGGTACGTGAATCAATTCCTCAATTTATCGTCGTCTAACTTGCGTTTCCAGTGTATGCATCTAGTATGCCTACATCGTTACCTACACTGCTTTTGGTGAAGAAGCTCATTCAGCAGATATTGTTTGCACTGCTATTCGGGTTAAGAGGGGTTATTGTTGGGGTCATCTGGCTCACGGCTTTGCCGTGGGCGACCATATGGACATGGAGGATGTATTTTTCAATGGGTGAATCAACGTGCGTATCGCCTTTGGGGTAATGTTTATTGTTGGTGACGGTCTCTAGTGCGTGGTGGATAAGCGGACGGAGTCGTCCTCCCTCCTTTAATAACGAAGGAAGCCCCTTCTACTACAATATACCTTTTGACAAGTCATTGCCTCAGTCCACAACTTTCCTAGGCCGTCTGACGAACCATCCGGTCTGGGCTGCTCTTTCTGCGGACATTTTCACAGGCCAAATCGTTGCGTCACTCATTGTCTTGACTTTCGTCGCTGTCTTTCTCCTTCGTGAATGGATTTCCCAAAATGCTCGCCCTGGTATTTTCGATGATGAAGATATCCTTCCAGAAGAAGGAATACCCCCTCGTGCCGATCCTCGGCCTCCCGCGGGAGCACCACCACAACCACATCCACTGGAAGAAGCTCTTGCTCGTCGTCAGGCGGAAACGCTTCGAGCATTAGAGGCACTCCGTGAGAGGCCGGATGGTCACAATGCTGCTGACGAAAGACGGCAACACAGGGCTCATTTGGTCAACAGGAAGGGGAAGGGCAGGCGAACCAGGAAGGATAGGATCGATTCTGATCTGCGTGTGGCCACGCGGAGGAAGTTGCTGCCTACGGATGAGGAGGGGGAAGATGATGAGACGGATTATGAGGAGGAGGTGCGCATTAAGCGCAAAGCCTTCGCGCGACGCATACAATCCGCAAGATTGGCAGGAGAGAGGCGAAAAATGGCATGGCGTGTTATGGGTCAACAACCCTTAGCAAGGCTTCCGCTGCAAGTCGATCCGACATTCCAATTTACTTTTGTACCACCATCCGCCGCGGTTGGTCCTCAGCCACCTCCACCTGCCATACCATTCATTTTCGACGGTGTCAAATGGGTGCCATCTTCAGAAAACCAGATAGCAGCAGGGAACGCTGAGCCTCCATTCTCTTCCCTTAATCAAAGACGGCCAACACTGCCGTCCTCCTCTACTCCTGATCTTACATCATCTGCATCACCTTCCTCTTCGCCTGAGGCACAGGCGGCGACCCAACGTCTAACGAGCTATCGTGCGCCGGAAGAATTAGAAGAAGCTGAAGCCGGCCCGTCTCGATTGACAGAATCACTCGAGGTGGATGATGATGAGGATGATGATGATGATGAGGAGGAGGAGGATGAAAGTATCAACAAGGAGCAATTTACGCATTATTTTGATGATCCCGAAGCTGATGAAAGGACATCAAGACCAGGGACGCCTAGCGACGATGACACAGATAAAGAGGGCGATGGTGATGATGAAGGTTGGAGACAGAATGCGAATGAGCATGTGTTCGAACATGAGGGGGAAGATGAAGGGCCAGCTGAGATGGAGGATTTTGTTTTCGATGCTTGGGAAGCTGCCGAGGGTGAGGGAGCTGGAGAGAGAGCAGTGCCAGAGGCGGGAGGTATCGTTCCCCCGGAAAATATTGTCATCGGACTGCCGCCTCTCCACGAACAGGGAGCAGTACAAAATCCTGCGCCTGAAATCGAGATTCCCCCTGAACTTGCTGAAGAGTTGGAGGGTAATGTTGAGGATGATATGGAAGGCGCGATGGAAGGTGAACAAACAAATAATGTCATTCCCATCACTGGATTAACACTTATCCCATAGCCATCGGAATGCGAGGTCCAATCTATGGAGTACTACAAAATGTTAATTTATCCCTTTACTTCTCTTGCTTATCTCGCTCTGACGGTGCTCGTTCTCAATAGACTGCCTTGATGATCTTTGTTCTCGACACTGCCATTGGCCTGGGTATTTGGATTCCTTTCACGCTTGGCAAGACGACTGCTTTGTTATCTGTGTGTCCAGGGCTTCTCTCTGTTTGCTGACTTGTTATGTCTCACCATCGATATTAGCTCGACCCTCCGCGTTTCCTCCAGATTCTGCACTTACCAATACGTGCCATACGTTTTGTCACAGATCCTTTCGTTGATTTCATGGCCTTGTTACTATTGGAGATCCTACTTCCATCATTAATACGTGCAACGATCAGAACAATTAGGTTCTGCGGCATTGGGATCCTGTGGCTCACTGGACCGCTTCTTGGCCAAGGAGTCATTGACAACATTGTCGCGGGATCTGCCAAATTAGTACGTCATCTATGTCATAAAAAGCTATCCTTTTTCATAGTGTACAGGGGGAGAATGTGGAGAAATTCGGAGAGAATCCTTTTGAGCAGATCTTGGCATGGACAGCTGCACCTTCTCCCCTGTCTCAAGAGATCCCGGAAGCGTCGTCATGTGTTTTGGAATACATTGATAAGTTCCTGAACGTTGTCGAGCCATACTTTGCTCCCTTAGGGGGAAAGGTCAGACTTACATGTGGCAGTGCACTGTCGATTTGGGAACAGATGACAGTTGGTGAGGCACCGGCTAACCGAGCGTTCGCAATTTTTTTGGGTTATGCCGTTGTTGGACTACTTCTCTTCGTGTATCTGAACTTGATCGCGGTTGGGAATGCAAGAATGGCCGGTAGAGCTGTCAGGATCGCTGTTCGCCAGCAGCTTCTTGTTCTGAAGGCAGGTTTTGTGCTCATCATGCCTGTGCCAAGGTTATTGACAGTCTTCAAGGTCGCCACGTTCATATTCATAGAATTGATCAGCTTCCCACTTTCGTGTGGAATCATTCTGGATTTGTGCACCGTTTGGTTTTTCCCCGAGGCGAATTTCATGACGCGTGTGACGTTCTTTACGGAAGCGCCGCTCACGGCCATTTTCTATCACTGGGTTGCCGGAACGATGTTCATGTTTGTATACTTCTTTTCTCGTTTGCACATCGGTAATCTAACTCAAGTTTAGGTATGCATTCGCGGTGGTACTATCCGGTTGCCGGACTGTGATGCGTCCGGGCGCAATGTGGTTTATCAAGGATCCTCAAGATGTCAATTCGCATCCTATCAGGGAGATCCTTGACCGCTCGACTTTGGAACAGTTGAGGAAAATCTCAATTAGTGGAGTGATGTATTCGTGTGTAGTGGCTTGTGTTGTCGGCAGCGTGGCTGGCCTTCTCAAGCTCGGGCATAATTCTATTATACCCATTAGGTGGAAGAACAGGTCAGTAGTCATTCTTTCTGCATGTAATCGAAGAATGATTTCCTTACTTATTTTATAGGGAACCCTTGTCCAATGTCCCCGTTGACCTTCTATTCCTGCACATCGTTTTGCCATACACGATGCATTACTTCAGACCGAAGAAAGCACTCAAGGTGGTCACAACAATTGTTTGGAAATTTGTTGCCAAACGACTCCGCTTGACATCCTATTTCTTCACCGGTCGATACCCTGCTGAAGAGCGCTCCATGCGATTTCCCTTCACAAAAGCTCAAGATGGTGGCCCCTATGTTGCAGATGGCTCATTCAGGCGTGTTCCGGCCACCGACAATGTTGTCCTTCCACGAGACATGCGTGTAACGGCGGGTGTAACGGCAGACGGGCAACCTGTTGATGATGCAGCGCGGGCGCTTATGATGCGGCAGAACGGGGAAGTGCAGCAGGCAGGCCGCCAAATCAAAGATGAGTTCGTTGTCGTGTATATCCCGCCGTATTTCCGGTACCGTATTTTCTGTTTCATTGGGGTCATGTGGATTATTGGTACGTTTGCCCTGGGTATCGCAGTGGGACTCCCTATACTCCTTGGACGCCGCTTTTTTGAGATGTTCTTGACGAGGACTGTACATGACGGCTATTCGCTTATAGTTGGATTTTATATGATGTGGGGTTTCTACCTTCTTGGTTCGTCGATTGATCGGTTAGATCGTCGGCGGCAACGTACCTCTGGAGAGCGGCACCGAGGACAGGACCTACCAATTGTCGTCTTGAAGCGTGGAGCTGTATTCGTTGCCAAGTCGCTGTACATGGCTCTCTGTCTAGGCATTTTGATTCCAACACTCATATCTTTTGTCATCGATCTGTACATCGTCTTGCCCATCCGATTCACGTTGGACCCTGAAATGACACCACGCATCCGGGTGGTGGATACGTGGGCGCTGGGATTGATCTACGTGAAGATTGCATTGCACGCGAATCGATTACAGCCGCCAAATCGAGTTTCGCGAGGAATTCAGCATGTACGATTATGCTCTCTCTATCCCTTTTTCGATCCAGCTCATGTTATCACTAGATCATACGTAACGGGTGGTCACAGAGCGACCCGGTGCAAGCAACGAAAGAAGTTATCGGTCCTCTCGCAGGCGGGCTCCTTGGCATGATTCTCTTCCCTGGTCTCGTTTTCCGCGCGATACAGTACCTCTTCCCGAATATTGCCCTTGATGATAAGTTTATATGTAAGGACCCTCTCTCTCCTCCCTTTGTCCATGCCGATCCATCTTTCCACAGTCATGCACATTTACCCAGGGATTTTCATGCTTGCAGGGCTTATACGCTCGGCTCTTGTGTTGTATGGGCTTCTCGGGACATGGTCGCAATCTGTACGTGACAAGGAGTTTTTGGTCGAGATGCGACTACGCAACCATGAGCCTGAGAAGGTCCTGAAATACAAAGAATCAGCGGTCGGGCCAGATCACGTAGAAGGGACTGACCGTGAAGATGAAGGTGAAGGTGCAGATGGGGTCGCTGTTGGAGAAGAGATTTGGGGAGAAGTAGCGGATTAGACAGACAAAATTAGATGATGTACAAGTTTTGACGTTGGAAGAGTCATCTGTATTAGTTCGACATTTTGCATGAGCTTGGTTTCGCGTGTAAAGTATGATATAAACAATTACAGACTGCATATAATTCTACTAGTGCATCTGAACGTGTTAGAAATTACTTTGGCCTTTTCCATAAATTGTGGGCAACCACCGGTTGCAATGCTGAGTTTGAAATTTCATGTGGCATCTCTCGAGGTCTCGTAACCATTTGATGCTGCTGAATGTTTTGTACCCAACTTTTGAATGATTTAGATGTTTACCTGCTTGTACAGAAGCTTTTAGTTAAGAAGATGCAAGACAGGTTTCAAAATCTTTATACCCATGTATTGTGATAAAGATTCTGCAGATGACTATAGCTATGCGTGGCTTAGTGAAATGTCTCCCAACATGGGTTGGCCTATCCCAGTGCAAGCCCACTTTGTATGCATCATGTAGTGTTTCCAAAGGAAGATTCTAACCTGTCTCGAGAGAATTTTCCCCCTAATTCCTCTCCATGTCTTTGCCTCACTGAGGGTACTGCCACAAGTTTTCATCACACATCTCACTATTGCTTTTAGATTCAAGGAGGTCCTTGATCTAGGGTGGGATCTTTTTTCTCCCTAAAAGCATTTTGTATGCTAGGGCTTGTGTCATATCCATCAGCTTTGCCCTCATCCTTGGGATTGGGGGAGTGTCACAACCCATCCTTGGATCCCTGGGCCTCACTCCAAACTCCCAGATTGTGCTCCAGCTAAATCCAACAGCTCCAGAGCATATCCCAACTCCCCTCAAACCCCTATAACCTCTCCCCAACCCCAGTACCCACCCCAGCAAACCCCGATGCTTCTGCAGCACTTCCCATGATGTGCTCCTATGCTGCCTGATCACATGTGATCAAATAGGGTAGCTGGCAATAGGAAGGTAATAGGTGAGGGGCAAGTTGATAAACATCCCAGAGAACTAGAGCACATAAAGGTGTGGATGTGAAGTAAACAGAAGGGGATTGCTGTTGCTAGAGTGTGCTGCTAGTCAGTAGCACAGAATTGCTAGGGGTGTAAGGGGGTGACCA
>JAGGAV010000574.1:0-10426 GCA_017657295.1 Termitomyces sp. DKA64
TGACAGCTCCAACTTGGCCACCAGAGCTGTTCTGTCACAACAATCCCAGGAGGATGGAAAATGGCATCTAGTGGCCTTCTACTCCAAGAGCCTGAATGCAGTGGAGTGCAATTACAAGATCCATAATAAGGAGATGTTGGCCATCATCTAGTTCTTTGAGGAGTGGCAGCATTTCCTGGAGGCAGCACAGCATAAGTTTAAAGTGTGGATGGATCACAAGAACCTCAAGTACTTTCAGCTCAGTCACCAGCAGGCCTGGTGGTCTCTCTACCTAGCCAACTTTGACTTCTTGCTATGCCACAAGCCAAGCCATAGTATGGGAGAGCTAAACACCCTGTCCCAGAGAGCAGACCACAGCACTGGGGGAGATGACAACAGTAACATTGTGCTCCTCCAACCTGAGTTGTTCATAATCCAAGCCATGAAAGGTCTACCTGTTGAGGGAGTGGAGGTGGAGATCCTCTGAGATATTTGGCATGGAGACTGGGATGGCTTGCAGGAGGAACTCATTGCTCAGGCAGCCAGGGTGCTCAAATCTGGATGCACTACTGGCTCCAAGTCTGTCCATGCAGACAAATGGGCCCTCTGCAATGGACTCCTGACCTTCCAGGACTGCAGTTACATGCCCAACAATCCAGAGCTCTGCCAGAGGATTGTAGAACAGCATCACAACTCCCAGATTGCAGGACACCCTGGCCAATGGAAACCATTGGAGCTAGTGTCCAGGAACTATTGTTGGCCCCAGATGTCCCAGTATATTGGGTCCTACACTAGTACATGCAATCTCTGCCTGCAGACCAAGCCCCAATGTCACCTCCCCTCTGGACAGCTCCATTCCCTACCCATCCCCATGGAGCAATGAAGCATTGGCTTGGTGGACTTCATTGTGGAGCTCCCCAATGCCCATGGTTATGATGTTATCATGGTAGTGGTGGACCTCTATGGCAAGCAAGTATGCTTCATTCCTACTCACACCACTTGCTCCACCATGGGCACTGCTAACCTGTACCAGAAGAATGTCTGGAAGCTCCATGGCTTCTCCAATGGCTAAATGTCTGACCAGGGTCCACAATTTATGGCAGACTTCACCTGGGAGCTTTATCAACAACTTAATGTGAAGCTTCACACCTCCACCACCTACCACCTGCAGTCTGATGGCCAGACTGAACATGTGAATCAGGAACTCAAGCAATATCTCCACCTCTTCTGAAATGAGTGCCAAGACAACTGGGACAAACTCCTCCCTGACACTGAGTTCCAGTACAACAACCATGTTTATGTGGCCACTCAGGCTTTGCCTTTCTTCCTGGACACCAGATGTTACCCATGCATGGGCTTCAAACCCCAGGCCCAACCTTCAGAGAATGAAGCCATGAACAAGTTCATGGATTAGATGAACATCACACAGGAGGAAGCCCAGGCAGCTCTGGCAAAGACAAAAGATGACATGCTGCAATATTACAAACCCAGAGGGACCCTGGCACCCAAGTACCAGCCTGGAGATTGAGTTTGCCTGGATGCCTCCAATATCATGACCACCCAACCATTGAAAAAGCTCTCACACCAACAACTGGTACCCTTCATAGTAGAATAGCAGGTAGGACCCCTAGTTTATTGACTCTGGCTCCCCACCAGAATGTCCCAGCTTCATTTAGTATTCAATGTAGTCAAACTAACACCAGCCCTAGCAGGCCCTATTCTGGGGCAATGCCTGGCACCCCTGCCACCACCAGTGGTGGTCAACAACAATGAGGAGTACAAGGTGGAGAGAATCTTGGATAGTTGCCTATTCCAATGGTGGCTACAATACAAGGTGATGTGGAAGGGTTATGGAGTCAAGGACATCTCCTGGAAACTCTGGGAGAATGTGCACATGCCCAGACTTGTCAGAGAGTTCCACCAGAGGCATCCAGATGCACCCCAAGCCATCCAAGGGATCTGTCCCATCTCACCAGCTGACCAGGTGATCTGGAACTTCTTCTACCCTGCACATCAAGATGCCATGCACTAGAGGGGGGGTGATGTCAGGGGACTTCAATTTCTGACTGCTGCACCTGATCTACACCAACTCTCCTTGACTGACTCCTCTCCCCTGAGGCTTGCTTGACACCCTTCAGGGTGTTCTCCAGATCCCTGGAGACCTCTGGACATCACTCTCCCCTTTGAGAAACCCCCAGAGCTTGCTGTGATCCCTCATTGAGCACTTTCCTAAGGTTAGGGTTAGCTCCGGTCATTGTACAGTTGTTCCCATGCCTTTGCCACCAGCTGATGCACTGCACCAAGCAGTGGGGATCCTTAGACTTGTTCTCTCCAGATTCCCCTCTGCTAGGTGATCAGTTACTATTTGTATTGTTGGTTACTGTTTCTAATATACTTTGGATTCCCCTCTGCTAGCCATGTGATTTAGCCATCACTCCTGGAGGTCACCCTTACAGTAAGGGTGCACCAAGGAAGGGATGAAAGGCAAGACCAGGGGGGAGGGAAGAAAGACTCAGCTAGGACCTTGACCAGAGATTTGTACTATGTGGGTCATACATTTTTATGTGGACAGAACAGTGTACCGATATTGGACAAATTCCTGACATGTACAAGGACAAGAGTTTGAGGTATGGATCCATTGATAGTTCAACCATACTTGACAGTCTATCCTGTCTGTCACTTCATGTCTATCTTCCTCTCAGGGTGGTGAAACCTAATAATAATTCTCTCACTGATGTTTACCAGCTTACATATCTTTTTTAGGATGCAGAATCCACCAATTCAGATGAAGAAAGTGATGATGATACAGCTACCACGAGCCCCGAGTTCACATGTAGCATGGACAGAAAGGAGTTTCATCTCCATATGCATGCCCCCATTGACAACATCATCTTCAACTTCGGGCATCAACCCCTTGTCAGTGATGATGTTCTTTGCAAATTTCTGATGCCCCTTGCCATGTCACAATGGAATGTTTTGCATTGTGCAAAACTGAAGCCCATTCTTGCTAAGGTACCTGTTCTCAAAATTCGCATTCCAGGTAGTAAGCTATCTAGTAAAGGTTCAAGATATAGGTAGCTATAGCCACACAAATCATAAAAGAAGTAAATTAAATTCCTTTCTTTAAAAAGGAGAATTTCCTATCTAGGACATGTGTAGTCCGTTATTGCGGATTTGACACTGAGATTTGGGAAATTTCCGGGTTTCTCGATTCCCGGGGCCTACCGTCGCAACCCGCCGGAGTTGTACTAAAAGGCCAAGAATGTGAGACTTCGCATTCGCGTGGGTATAAAACATGGACTAGTTATAGTTCTAGAGAACATTGAGCTGGTTTTATATACATAATATAGACATAATCGACCTACGTGGCATAAGAGGTCAGTACTACTAAGAACATACGGGCATAGTGCGTGGATGCAGAGGTGTTATACAAATGCTAGATAGTATTGGGTTCAATTAATAAGGGTATAGTCCAGATCGAAGTCGTCATCTCGGTCGGTCCTTGCGAGGCCCTTCTGCATCTCGAGCAATATCGAATGCGGCAATTTCGCCATTTCTTCTGATTCTTTCGGATGATGATCAAGGCAATGAGTGTATCTGACCAGGTGAGACACGTCCACGTCGAAATGAGCTACTGGAAAGCGCTCCTGTCTCGCATGGTCGAGTTTCTTTCGTTCAAGACTACGATAATTGATTAGGTATTTCTGCGTGAAATAGGTAGAGCGAGAAAAATACCTACATGCACATGCGACAGATAAGCTGGTTATTGTGCTCTTTAAAAATGACGTTCAGGTGATCTTTAGTCAGCACGTAAGACTGCGCCTTGTTCATCCCCGACAGCGGGATCCTTGTACCACCCGGAAGCTCGATCCATTGAAAAGGAGTCGCCTTCGCCATAGACGAATCACTATGGCAGCGCTTGAGAAGAGGCGGAGGGGTGACATCTGTGTCCGGAAAGCTCGACTCAGGATACATAAGCGCCCAAGTACCATCCGCAACCAGAGTTTCCGAGGGCGAGGCTTGGGGTGAGGGAGGAGAACCGGAACGTGAACTCGTCAAGGATACCGGCTGCTCCTCTTTCTTGACATGGACCAGGGAGGAGACTGAGGACAAGTCTGAAGGATCTAAATATGATCCGGACTGCGCGGAGACGCGAGAAGACGGCGAGCGGGATGGCCCAACCGCAACTCCAAGATTTCGAGCATGAGAGAGAGCACCGCAGGATCTCGAACGGCGTTGTTGGACGGGTTGGTGAGATAGAATACCCATCCTTTCGGCCATTAACGCTTTGACCTTCGCCCAAGCAAAGTCCCGCTCCCTCTGATAGGCGATAGACTGCGCACGCAGTTTCTCCATTCGCAGCTGCTCGCCCATGAGCGCTTGGGAACACGAGACGCGAAGACCATTCAGTTCAGAGCGAAGACGGTCTTCTGCAGACTTCAGAGCGATATCAATGGACTTGACGGAGCTGAGAGGGGAAAATTCTGGCGACGGAGGACTTCCGGTAGATGGAGAATCATCGAGAGAAGAAGAGCCGTTTCTGTGAACAGGCTGTATCTTGAGGAGAGGCAAGGGCTTCTGACCGGTACGACGAGTAAACATGATTGGATTCGATCTCCGAGTAAATTTTGTGGTCCTGTATGCGCCGTGTAGAGGTACTTGATTGGCAGAGAGGGAGCCCGTATGAACCTAGGAGAGGGGTTAGTGGTGTAGGAGTTAACGATGGTGATCGAACGCACAGGCAATGAACGCTTTGATACACGGGTCGAGTGCGGATTCATAAAGGGATTTATATGGGGATCTAATGGCGGAATAATAACTAGGGGCGGTGCGGTGGAATCGGTTGTCTTGCAACTTCCCTGGACCAGCAGGCGTGATAGAATAAAGAGTTCGAAGTACGACTACGGTATCGAGGGGATGGACCCACAGGCGGTCTTTTTAGTATAGGAAGACGACAATTAAAACGCCAGAACCGTAAGTCACATCACAAAAAGACAATAAGCGTCTCGATCGTTACTGACGCAGAACAATAAGGGGAAGTCAGCTCCCATCCTACCGCCATGGGATATGATTCAAAGGTTCCTAGTGATGTCTAAGGATGACATCGAGGGCTGTGAGTGAGAATGAGATTTTTGTTGGAGGCATCAATTGGGGTCCATTGGAAGCCATATTTGACAAATTACGGTACAGCATTACAAAGCTCGCACGCCATTCACAAAAAAAGCTTCTGGAGAGTGGGAAGGCCAAGCATGTATATCAGCACGTCGGAAGACACAGGCGAACCATCGATCACGAAGGGTTATTCTAGACAGCAGGCTCGAAGCTCCGATTGGGATTGTTGATCAACCTAGTTGAGATCAGTCCAACGTCGGACGAAAATTCGGCATAGGCAAGTTTGGATAAAGAAATCCAGAGATAAGTATAAGCATGCAGAAGTAAGGACCTTCGAATTTGAAAGGCAGTCGCACCCAGCAACGCATTATGGCTTAGGAAAACCCGGTCGATTTAAAATCGATAATCAATTACCATTCAGAGTTCAGATAAGCGCTGAAGCGTTTTACCTCTCGTTTCATTTCCTCTTGGATTTTTGTGCAGAGATATATTACGAAGCAAGGTAGTTATATGTGCAATTGACGACGAGTTTTCATGGCATGGCCGCGGACCGGTCAACCGGTCTTTGAATTTGTCCCCGGATGTCGATCTTATCAAATTTCCGGATTGAGTCGGTGGCGGTGCACGAGAGTCTCCGCTTTCTTCTCCCGTCACGTCACGACGGCGAAATTGGAAGCGAACCATCTCGTTACGCGCACCTTCTGGCATCGATTCCAAGACCTTTCAAATGCCTGTATTAAACCCCAATCAAAATGAGCCAGAGGTCACCAACAGGAGAGGCGCGGTAGTCGCTGCACGGTCTGTGAAGGATCCCATACACGACATGAGTACGACTTCTACACTTAGACCACGGCTATTTTTCTTCTAAGTACTGCTATAGTTCCATTGTCGCCCCGCCTTTGTATGTTTATCGATACGTGCGTATACTAACCTTGAGGTCGTTCTCTGGGCTAGAGCGAGCCACAGGAAACAATTTCAGCGGCTGCGCAATATCAAACAGCTGGGAACCTCGTACTACGTCTGGCTGGGGGCATCCCATAGTCGCTTCGAACACTGTATAGGTATGTCTTGATGAACATTCGATGGAATCCATCATATTCATCCCGGCTACAGGAGTAGCTTATCTGGCTCGCTCCATGGCTACCCATCTCAAGAATAAGCAACCCGAACTCGGGATTACGGATCGTGACATTGAATGTGTTGAAGTGGCAGGCCTTTGCCATGATCTTGGTCATGGGCCTTGGAGTCATGTATGGGATGGATTGTTTATCCCCAAAGCACTGTGTGTTTCCTTTTTACATTTCATTTTCGGCACGATGATTCAGTGGTAAGTTGACAATTTGGTAGGCCCGGCAAATTATGGAAGCACGAAGACGCATCTGTCATGATGTTCGATGCTTTGGTTAAGGAAAACGAAATTCCCATGAAGGCTGAAGACGACACCTTTATTAAAGCTCTCATCTCCGGTGATCCGAGCCAGTGTTGGTCAGTTACTGTCGTAGAAAAGGAGGCCGAGTGTTTGATCATCCCATAGCCAAGATGAGAAACCCTTCTTGTTTGACATTGTAGCCAACAGGCGGAACGGGCTCGACGTCGACAAGTGAGCGACATGGGTGTTTGCGGTACTCCGCTCATTCGCCGTTTTGTTGGCTCTAGGTTCGACTATATACCCCGCGATTCGCATATGGTGGGTGATAAGATGAACATAGCGCTCATGCGGTTCGTCCATGACATCATAGTTCCTTATGAGTATACTTCAATCTCATGGTCCTTCCCTTCAAACTAGCATTATTAACTCTGCCCGCGTCCTTGATAATCAGATCTGTTATGATATCAAGGACGCGAATCTCATCTATGAGATTTGTGCTACCAGATTTAAACTTCACAAAATGATCTATAGTCACAAGGCCGGTATGCACTCTTGTCCTCATTAGTGTTCTGTTCTTTCACTTCTCTGTCCAGCCAAAGCCATTGAATACATGATTATCGATGCACTTCTGGAGGTTGAACCACATATGAAGATTGCGGATCGGGTTGATGATCCGAAGAAGTATCTTCACCTTACGGACGACATAATGGGACGTATCGAGGAGTCTACAGATCCCGTAAGCCATCCAGAATTTAACCAGTTTCTCTTTACTCAAGAATTCTCACAGGAGCTAGCCAAAGCTCGCGCCATCTTCGACCGGATCCGGACGCGTGATTTGTACAAAATGGTCGACTACAAGGTTGTTGATTGGCCTTGGGCAGAGATTTTCCAGAACAACATTACCCCCAAGGGAATCGTTGAAGCTGCGCAGGAGTTGAGCGAAGAAGATCCTTCCATCAAGGAACTCGTCAAGACTCTTCGTGTTGAGCATGTAATCTGTGACTTCTCACTGATGCATTATGGTATGAAAGAGAAGAATCCCCTCGACTTCGTCAAATTCTACTCAAAACGGCATCCCAATGGTAGATCTCCAGATATGTACTTTGAACATATCTAACAACCATTTCAGAACCTGCTCACGCCGAACGTGGCGTCTACTCAAACCTCATGCCCCAATTCTTTGCTGAGCTCCTTGTTCGCATTTTCACGAGAGACATCGACTACTTCGGCGTCATCCAGGCAGGGTACAGACGATGCCTTCAGAAGCTCCCTTCCCAAATCAATGACCCGATGCCAGATCAGCTCGTTCTGAAACCCCTATTTCCCACTACAACCCCGCCTTCACAGTCCTTAGCAGAAATAACACCGACACCTAGTCCGCCGATTCATGATGTACCGGTACCGACCACGCAGAGGACGTCCTCGCGTGTTAGCAGTTTTTCGTGTCCGGGTCCAGGAGGTACGACAGATGCTACACCCTTCTCGAACAATAATTTCACGACGGTGGAAATGTCGTTCGCACCTCCGAGTCCTTCTCGTAAGGTCAAACGACGAAGGGTCGATTGATAGGTCGGGTTCAGGTAAGTTGACGCAGAGGTAATTTCACCGAACAGAAGAGGACATACTCTTTCTTGTACATATACACCTACACTTATATTCTTTGCACTGGATATACCTTGATA
Source organism: Termitomyces sp. DKA64 (assembly GCA_017657295.1). Classification (NCBI taxonomy): domain Eukaryota; kingdom Fungi; phylum Basidiomycota; class Agaricomycetes; order Agaricales; family Lyophyllaceae; genus Termitomyces; species Termitomyces sp. DKA64. The sequence continues at coordinate 8,143 of JAGGAV010000574.1, forward strand.
CGTACATTGGTAAATGTAGAGCGCGGACGTGATCACATAATATAGTAGAATCAATAAATACATTACTTACATATTTTACGCTTTAGTGATAGCAATTTGACAACAACCGATGAGCAGAGGAAAACAAGATATGAAATCGGATACGGAGTACCAATAAGGATCGTGTACGACGATCAGCATTTACTCACGTCACGTCGCGAGTTCTCCTCCACGGCTTCAGCAGATGCCTCGTACTGCGCTAATTTTTCCTTGAGGACGTTCATCTCCGCCGTACGATGTGTGAGGAGATCCCAAATCTTCTCGACCTCAGTGATAACTGCCACCTGTTCGGCCTTAACCTTTTCCAGCCCATCGCGAATCTTCTTGTTCTCTGCCCAAGCATCCTCTAGAACGGACCAAAGCCACTCTTTGTCAGCATTAACCTCCGCAAGGGAGTTCTGTAATAGCTTGATGACCACGTAAAGGCCTTCGCTTGAACTCGAGGCTAGTAGGCGGGAATCATTGAATACAACATATTCTTGAACAAACCAGGGGAAAAAATCACATCTAGGGCTTGAGGTGCTTGCATGAGCTTCAGAGTAGCCTATTTGGTTACGGGATAACACCGAAGAAATTCTATTGGGGTATCCCTCTGTTTCTTGACGAGTTTTCAAAGACCAAAGAGGATTAACACGTTGAACATGTCACGTAGGTAGTTGAAGATAGACTACTGACCTTGTGACCGATGGAAACCATCTGAACAAAGTTCTTTTTCAGGAAGTGGTCAACGTGTTGTATGCCACAAAGACGTACTCTTCGAGATGAAGGTTCTTGCTGAAGAAGGACTGCATCGCGCGCACGTCTCGGCGCCAAACGAGCTAGTATTGGAAGTATTGTCGACAGGAGGGGCAAGGGGCGAACGACGATGTGGAACATGAGATGAACGTGAGCGGGGTTGAGAGTCGAAGAGATGAGGAGCTCGAAGTCTGAGAACGTTCGGGTGCATTGGAGGTTGGCAGAAGGTTGATCAGTGAGTTGTTCGAGTAGTAACAAGTTAAGTTGCATGGTGGCTTGAATGCAGAGAACCATGCAATAGGAAGCTTCGAACCTTGGGAATGATCTTGCTTTGTCCGGTGATCATAAAGAGCACCTACATACGCTTAAGTTGCCATTCATCTGGGCCTTGAGTACTCAGTGCTTCCAAGCAGCCAAAGCCAAAGGTCGTTTCGTGCACCCGGTCGCGGGATCAACGGCAAACACTGAGAGTATCGTTGACTGTCAACGTCTATGCCGAGAAAGGCGAAGACAAAAGTCGCGTATTTGTGAGATAATGGTCTTCCGGGGCTACATCTTATATCGAATGGAATGGGCCGCTGCGCGTACGGCATGGCCGAGGTCTCCTAATGCGACGTACTGTGGGGCATGGACCGCTGCAAGTACGTCTTATTCCGGAATCTACCGCTAGTTTATCATTATCTCTCCATCTATTCATAAGTTCACGGATGAAACATCAAGACTGGTTGATCATCGGGGGAGCAAACATTAACTTCATGATTAACCTTGCATTGCATATTCCGCATATTAATTCAGCGTTCGCGATCGGACCTTGGACGGACCTGCAAGTAACATTCCGCAAGATAATCTGTGCTGAGCATGATGTGATGCCCCCTCTCCTGCATGAGTGGCACTTTGTTAACTTCGTTTCCGTCCGTAAGGTCCTCGTTACATTTCCTGATTTAAAGTACAGAGTGGACACTTGCGTCCCTCGTTGGGAGACATACTACCTTCCCATAGGGAATACATCCTTATTCACTGAGCACAGTCTCTGTCTGACTTTGTCTCTCAGTACATCTAGACCACTGGGGGTTCTGTGTCGAGGAGAATGACCTGTGACTCCGGATAACCTCAAGACACACGACGTTATTCGAATTGGGTCATAACTAGTATGTTTTAAATGCTTCGTCATCTTTTAAATTGTTTTCTTTTATTACTCATACATGACGCAAAATCGGCTCCAATAGGTCTCATAAGTATGATACTTTATAAATCGTCGTTCGCCTGGAGGTTGAATTAACTTTCGATTCTTAACTCCAGGTGAGGTACTTACTGTAACTTACAAAATACTTACTAACCAATAAACTTTCGATTCTTAACTCCAGTTGTTGTATTACTTATACGCGAATACATCTTATTCTGCAAAATGCTGTGACAGGTTATGGGCCCCGCCACCAATAATGATAATACTTCTGAGACCTTGCAGTTTCCGAAGTTTAATGGTACCAATTACCATGTCTGGGCAGACAAT
>JAGGAV010000575.1:0-10414 GCA_017657295.1 Termitomyces sp. DKA64
GAAGGCCTGCACTTCCTTCTTGTTCTTGGGCTCTGGCCACTCCATGATACCTGCCACCTTCACTGGATCCATCTCTGTAGCTCTGTGTGAGATGATCAACCTGAGGTACTCAATCTTGGTTTGCTCAAACTCACACTTCTTTGGTTTGAGATAGAGTTGATGAAGGCAGAGATGTTCCAAGATGATGCACATGACCTGGTGGTGCTCCTCCAGTGTTTTAGTGTAGATGAGGATGTTATTGAGGTATATGCACACTGTGCCTTCTGTCATGACCCATCCCCAGACCCCTGCCTTGCCCCTGGACTTTGCCCAGCCAAGCCCAGCAAGCCCTGAAGCACATCCCCCTCCCCCTTCAACCCCTGCAACCCTCTCCTATCTTTGGCACCTGCTCTGGCAAACTCTGATGCTTCTCTGGAGATCTCCAACACTTCCCTGGCATACCCCAGTGACCCCAATGGACCCCAGCCACATCTTCCACAGACCCTATCAAGCCCCCCAACCATTTCCAAGCTCCTGGGCATCTCTGATGCCTCTCCTGACCCCAGCCCACACTGCTGACTTGCTTCCTCCTTCCATCTGCATCACTCTGGGGCTTCCTGATGACTATGGCATGACCCAAGTTTCCACCAGTTCCCATCATCTGCAACCTGCATCCTGTCAGTTCCTATCAGAATACCACTGTGGCCTGCCAACTGATCAGAACCAACACCCAGTAGACCCACATATCTCTGTTGAGTCCCACTGTCACACCTGCAATCCCTGGAAGAGGTCCCATAGCCAGTATATAAGTTGTAGAACAGTATCTGTTATGATAGCCTTGATATTACCTGAATTACTGTTTCATTTTGTGTGTTTCCATCTTGTTATTCCATCTCATCAGTTTTTATCTTATCAGTTCTGATCTTATCAGTTTCCTTTCTTGTCTTGTCTCTGTCTCCATCTTCTAAGTCTTGTCTTGTCTTGTTCCTCTCAGTTTCTCATCTCATCTCAACTCTTCTGGCTATGTTTGACTCTCCTTCTATTGTCCTGGCTCTTCCTCTCAACTCTGTGACCTCCAAAACCCTCCCTGCACCCTCAACTCAGAGCCTAGCCCCAAGTTCCCCTTTATTCTTGATATTTGACTCTGGAGCTCCATTTCCTACTCACTCCCCACTTGTCCATTACTCTTGCTCCTCTATACATCCTTTCAGAGCACCCCAGACTTCTCTGGAGTACCCTTCCCCACTTTGTCCACCCAGTTTCACTCTTTCAGAATTCACTGGAGCATGGGATAGTAAGTGTAGACATTGTGTTTGCCTAGTAGGGACTTGCCCAGTGCAGCTGAGCCCCTGGGTCAGCAGAACCTGACACCTTCCACTATCAGGTCCTGGAAGATGTTGTTCATCATTGTCTGGAAGGTGGCAGGGCTGTTGGTGAGTCCAAAGAACATGATGAGAGGTTTGAATAATCCCCAGTTGGTCTGGAAGGCAGCCTTCCATTCGTCTCCCTCCTGGATATGTATGTTGTTGTAGCCCCACTGGATGTCCAATTTAGTGGTGCTGCACACCCTGGAGATTGTTGATGAGCTTGGAGATGAGGGGGAGGGGGTAGTAGTTCTTCACAGTCATGGCAACAAGAACCTGGTAGTCCTGGACCAGTTGGAGGGAGCCATCCTTCTTCTTGATGAAGAAGACCAGAGAGGCCATCAGGGATTTGGAGGGGCAGATGTGACCAGAGGCCAGATTCTCCTGTAGGAAGGCATCAAGCTCATCCTGCTCCTTTGGTGCCAGTAGGTAAACCTTACAGCTTGTGGGCTTGGAGTCTGGTATTAATTAAATGGCATGGTCCCACTACTTGCACTCTGGGAGCAAGTTCAAGGAGGCCTTGGAGAATACATCCTCAAATGCATGGAGATATGGAGGTACAATGTCCCAGAGCTTCTGGGGCATGGAGTTTGCTGCAAATGCCTGGGCCAGCTGCTGAGAGGTGGTCTGGCTGGCCTGGATCTCCATGATAGAGGGCAGGGAATGTAGGGCAGTGGCATATATCTGGTCTCCAATTTCCACTGCTTTGTTCAGGGACCAAACTCCCCTGTTGGATCCTCCTCTTGGGCCCTGCTGTTGCTCCAGTCAGCCTTGTAGATGGCCTCTCTACAGGGGAATGCCAGGGGTGGGAGGTTCAGAAGGTCTAGATCTGCAAAGGGGAGATGACAAGCCCAAATGGCCACACACTCCTGAATTTCAGCCCAGTGCTGTTCCTTGGCCTTGGTGGTGCAGGTGGCACACCTCCAAGGGCATTGGCTCATGGTTACCTCACTCTGGGCCCAATCTACTTTGGGGTTGTGCTCCCAAAGCCAGGTAAAACTGAGGATCATGTCCTGCTTGCTTAGGCTGGTGACAGCAAAGACTGCCCACTTGGCATGGTTCTGGTAGCAGAGGATGAGATTGACCATGGAGCTGATGGCACTGGCATTGTTGGGCTTTCCATCAATATTGAACACTGGAATGGGCTTGGACAATGGCTGCATAGTCAGGCAGTGGTGCTTAACAAACTCTGAGTCCAAGAACAGCCCTGTAGCACTGCTATCCAGGAGGGCAGTGACTCCATGGGCCTGCTGAATGTCTGTGGTCTCAATCTCTACATTGAGGTGCAGGGAATTTGCTGAGGGGGTCATGGCTACCACATACCACTGGGGCAATTGGCATTCCCAGGTGGGGTGGCATAGATGGGGCCTAATGGGTGTTGGGGAACTTGGCATGGAGTCTGGAGTTGGTATTTGTATGTCTGGAAGGGGGCACTGAGGTTCCTTTGTCTTAGGGCCATTGATATTGAGAGAAGCAATTTCATTTTCTATCAACAGACAAGCAAACCTGTTAGTACTTGGCAACAGAGGCATACACCTCATCCGTTGCTGGATTAAAAATCCTCCTCCAGACCCAAGAGGGGGGCACAAATACCACTCTCCTCCAGAGTCAACTTCAGTGCTGGCCTGTCTGATAAGGAGTCTCCAGCAGCATCCTTTGCAGCCAACAGCTGCAGAGGAACCTCCTCCCGCTCTGTTGTGGATAGGTAGCATACCTCAAGGCCCAATGGGCATTGTTGCACAAAGTGCCTGGGTTTCTGGCATCTCTGGCACAGTAACAGTGTGGAGCAGTGCTGTTGAGTGGCATTGACATCCATGAGGATGCCTGGAGGTAAGGGTCATGGCACAGAGGTGGCTGGAGCAGAGGCAGGTGCTGGGAGTGCAGGGGCAGGGTAGCAGAGAGTGGCAGTGGGGGCAGGTTGGTGAGTTGGATGTATGCAGTGTAGCTCCCATCAAATCTCCATGAGTTGCCACTGATCCTGGGCCACCTTATACTAGGAGGCAAATTGCTCATTGTCCAGGTGGCCCTTGGCAAGGTTGTTGATGCATTCCAGTAAGGCAGGGTGCAAGCTGTCCTGGAAGGTGAGGCACAGTTGGAGGCTGTCAGGGTAGGCAGCTTGCTCAACTAGTGCCTGGAAGAAATTGATATATTTGTCCAGTATCTGTTTCCCTTGCCCATACTGCTCTCAGTTGTGTAGCACTAAGGCCATGGTTTTGGCTGGGTTGATTGGAAAAAACTCTGCCCAAAAGTCCCTTTCAAAGGCTGCCCAACCTGTGAAACTTCTAACACCTCCAGGATGTTGACACACCTATAGCATATAGGTGGAGGCATGTCTCATCTTCATGTATGACAGTACCCAGGCTATTCTCAGCACATTAGAGTCAAAGGTGTCCCTACTGAGATGGATGTAGATGAGGCAGGACTGTAGGAAACACTCTCTGCTGGAGTGGTTGCTGTCATATGCATCTGGGAGCATGGGACAGGGAATCCATGCTTGGGGGGCTACCAGAGCTGCTGGGAAGGCTGCTGAAGTTGCCAGGGGTGTTTCTGTGGCTGAAGGTGGTGCAGAGGTAGGGGTCAGGTGCTCTAGTAGTGCCTGGAGGGACTGGGAAATGTGTTCAGTGGTTTGGCAAAGAGTGGAGAGTTCAGTTGTGTGATGTGTGAGGGAAGTTTGGGTCAATTGCACCTGGTTCTTTAGGTGTAGCAGGCAAGTCCAGGCCTTGTCCTGGGGCACTGGGGCCTCCAAGGGAGTGTATGACTTGGCAAGCTAAGACATAGAATTCCATGGGTGCTTAAGCCTGGAGAGGAAGCAACAGATAGGGGGCTTGGAGATTCCATGCAGGCTATGAGGAGCTTCCAGGCCAGGATTTGGAGACTTATTCCACTATAAGGGTGACCTCCAGGAGCAATGGCTAAGTCATGCAGCTAGCAGAGGGGAATCTGAAGTATATTAGAACTGTAATTGACAATACAATGGTAAACTAATCACCTAGCAGAGGGGAATCTGAAGAGAACAAGTCTAAGGATCCCCACTGCTCAAAAGGTGGCAGAGGCATGGGAATGACTGTGTAGGTGACCAGAGTTAGCTGAAGTACTCAACAAGGGATCATAGAAAGTTCCAGGGGTCTCCAGAGATCTCCAGGGACCTGTAGAATGCCCAGGAGATATTGAATGAGCCTCAGGGGAGCAGAACCAGTCAAGGGGAGTTGGTGTCAGTCAGGGGTGGAGGTTGGAAAGGATAGTCCCCTGACAGTGAACCAAATAGCATATACCATAGGTATATGCATGATTCACCTAGGCAGGTGGCACATGGTTACTGAGGAGGTAACAAATGACCTCTGTTTTGCTGAGATTGGGTATTTGCACAGGCAGCACTTGTAACCTGTGCAACATGAACATGTAGGGGCAGAATGTGTCAAATTCCCCTACATGAGTGCAGTAGCTATCAAACACATCTTGATAGAGATGGGGCTGAGCTACCACCATTGTGAACAGCTGCATGTAGGCAGTTTGAGCATGATGTGAGGTTGGGGCCAATGCCTGACCCAGTACATAGCCAAAGACTGATTGTTGGTCTATGCATAATGACACATCAATAGCCATATCTGGGTACAGGTCCTGAGAACATGGGTGGCTGTGGTGCATGAAATATTGCACCCATGCATTGATGTCAAAATGCCATTTGATTGGAACTTGGTTAAGTCCTGCTCCACAGGTGTTATTATCAGTATGGCCAAGCATGGCCATAGAGAGGGAAAGCAGGGGAACTACTTGCCAATGATGGTCTCCCTTGAGCAGAGAAGTGCTCAACTCCTCTGGAGTTAACTTCAGGACCTGCTGCATGGCATGGTCCCACTGGTCTGGCACAACAAAGTAGGAGATCCAGTGGAACTCCTGAATGAGAAGAGCAGTGTGTACTCTCCCCCTCATGATAATGCAAGTGTTATGCTTACATACAATCTGGAGCAGCAGTTGCAGCTGCTCTGGGTTCATGGACATTCCTCAAGGAGCCCACCAATACAACATTCATAGCATGGGGATAAATGTGCAATTCCCACCATTTCAGAAGATTGAGTGATGAGTGCCTTGTTGCCAATGAATACTGCATTGGTCATTGGAGATCATTGTGGCACTTGTAGTGCCCTCTCATCTTGGCAGTCTCCCAGCCATCTGGAAGCCAGCCAAGCATCATATTGTTGAGATGCTGAAGGTTTTTCTTGGCCTTCTCTGTGTTAAGAGCTAACAGCCATTTGGCATTAGCATTGTGCTTACTCTTGTACTCTTGTGATGATGCACAGCATCATTGTCATCTGAATCACTGTCCAAGATATGTCACTTGGCCAAAACAGCATCCCCATCATAGTTGCTTTCCAACTTTGAGGCTTGTCCCTGTTAGGTGACAAAGAATTCCTTGTCATGTGGGTCCCACTGCATGGGTGGGATGTGCTTGTTGAGCAGAGCTCACAGGAATGTATAGGTTTTTGGTTCAAGGACCTCAATTATTCCTGCCTCTGATCCCTGCAACACATTTATGGGATAGGCAATAGGGGTGGCAACAACTGTCAGTTCATTGCCCTGTGGAGCTGTCATGGCTGGCCTTGCTGAGCCAGCCTTGGTGATCACTGGCCTAGACAATCCAGCTATGGCCTGGGGTGCTCCAATGTCTGGGCACACATTCATCAACTGGTCATTGCCAGTGGAGACAATGTCATTGTAGGACACCAAAGGCACCCTCTGGTTGAGCTACCCTCAGCATGCTGAGAAGGCCCAGTTCAAGCCTTCTTTGCCTCTGGAGGGTTAGAAGAGGAGGCCACTCACTTCTCCAATGCTGATCAGAAGAGGTCTGAGCAGGCCTCATCCCTTAGAGTGCAGACTAAATTAAGTTCATTAAGAACTTGAGATAGTGCAAGCTGCACTACTGGATTCTCAAGGATGTCAGCTCCAACATCCTCTGGCACTCCAGCATTATGTAGCCACTGGAGCAGGTGAGCAATCTGCTCATCTGCCATGATTGAGGGCTTGGGCTGTTTAGCCTTTCCTTTGCCCTTCTCCTTGGCAGTGAAGCATCACTTGATCATCTTCCAGGCAGTTGGCAAGGAGGACTCACCCTCTGTTGCCAGTGTATTGGCTGACAACATCTTGGTCATTGCCCTCTGCTTGCCCTTGCTTCCAGAGGTGACCTTCAGTTGCCCTGCCATTCCTGAGGATGATGAGGGTGCATATGACAGACACACCACAGTGGGGAGTGGTGGATATGACTGCCTTGGAGGAGACCACATCTCCATCATTGCAGTGATGGATTCCAGCCCCTTCTCATCCACCTCCATCTCATCAGGGTGGTTATAAGCAGGGACTGAAATCCCTACTTGCAATGACAAAGTGGCAGGTCATTGTTGACCTGCCATACCTATTGCTTGGCTGGGTCCAGCTACTGGCTGTGGACCCACTGTATAATGTGGCACCACATACTATTGAAACTCATGAGACCACACAGGTTGTGCAGTCCCCAAGTGTCTAAAACTTGGTGGGGGTGCCCTAGTCCCCCCACATCCTCTGCCCAATCCACCACCTTGCTGTGGGGGCACACTGCATCCCCACATCAACAACTGTTGCATTGCCACAATATAGCTCAGTGAGGCCACCTCCTGTGGCACCATTGCAGGTCCTGGCCTTGTATCCCATGGGGGTGCTCATCTTGCTGTTGGGAGTGACATGTCCCCAGGCAACAGCCCAGTGCTAACCAAACCCATCCTAGGGGGTATCCTAGGTGCTCTTCCTCCCCTTGAGCTCTGTCCAGAGCTCAATGCATAATTTGGCAGATTCTCATCCACCTTGCAGGACCTCAAAGTCCTTGCATGTTGCAAGGGGCTCCCAAGTGGTGTCCCCCAGGCTCCATCAAACCACAAACTCAAGGTTCAACCCCTTCCAGCAATGACTTATCAGGTCAACAATGAACCACTCCTGGTTGTCTGGAGCACCAAAGTCATATGGCTCTGGCATTGCCCTGTTTGGAAACAGTGCATTGTCACTGGCTCCATATGGATGCAATAATGATACATGGAACTTGGGATGAATCCTTTGTTCCTAGAGTGCTGTTGGCAACTCCAACACATAGTTGGAGGTCTCATTAAACACCTCCAGTATCTGATACAGCCCCACCTACTTTGGGCAGAGATTCTTAGCTCTGCCTTTTGGAAGGGTAATATTCTTCATCAAAAGGTACATCAGTACACCTTTCTGCAACTGGGGATCTGGCCTTTGATGCAAGTTTGTGGCATGCATCTGGAAGACACATGCCTTGATAATCATGTCATGTGTGGCTGCCAAGTTCTCCAGAGCTTGGTGGGTGAACTGCTGGATCCCTTTAGAGATCAATGAATCTGACTGGATCTCACATATCATTGATGGCATACACCCAACCTTCAACTTGAATGGTGCATACTTTGTTGCCTCAGATACACTTGCATTTATCATGAACTCTGACTTAACCAATCCTCCTGATCTGGTTGCACTACCATGTATAGAATCTGCCCAATGTTCTGGTTTGCATATTTGGTCTGGCCATCCATTTGCAGATGAAACAATGTTGACATCAGGAGCTGTGCTCCTAATCAGTTATGCAGTTCATGCCACCATTTAGACATGAACTTAGGATCACAGTCACTGACAATAGAACTTGGTAGACCATGTAGTCTCATGATTTCTCTCAGGTAGATCCATGATAGCTGTGACACTGTCATGGTTGTCTGCACTGGTATCAAGTGCACCATGCTCATCATACAGTAAATAACTACCCATAGGTAGTTATACCCCTGGACTCAGGGAATGGACCTATGAAGTCCATTCCAATTGAATTCTAAGGCTTCACTGGTCAGGGAGGGAGTGCAATTTCCCTGAAGGGAGCTGATTGCTCCCTTTTGCCCATTGACACAGCTGGCAAGTGGTGCAGATTGCTTGAGTGTCTGTAGCCACAGTGGACTACCAATAGCATCAACAAATGTATTCCATTGTTTTCTGGGTGCCAAAGTGCCCAACCACATGGTGTGCTTGGTCTAGCAACTGGGTGACCATTTCTTGATCTTGAGGTATACACAGTACCTTGTGTTCCAGAACATTGAATGAGCTTGTCCTTCAGCCTAAAGGATTTATAATCCCTTGACTGGCTCAGCACTTCTGCAAAGAGCTTGTTGTTGCTGTATGAAGCCCTGACCTGATGGGTAAACTCCCCATCTGACTGCTCTTTTGGATCTGGCCTATGGGTCATTTCTAGTATGGCCTCACCAAGTGTCATATCCTCTGAGCCCTCAACACCCTGAGCCCCTTGCAAGTTTCCATTGTCATTGGTATCACTGGCAAGGATCTGCACTTCTGCATCACAAACTTTGTGACAGTCTTGCATTAGACAATTCTTGCAACTCAGTCCATTGTAGAGAGTGCAAATCTGATCCAATTGGGCCTGCATCTCTTGCGGGTGCAGTGGGGGCAGATCATCTCCATCAGGATCAATGCACACATCTGCACACATGTAGTTGTAGATGTGATGCATGTTGCAAGGGGAATCACTCTCAAAGTAGCAGGATAAGCAGTCTGCTACCTTGTTGAGTTCACCTTTCATATATGTAATGTCAAAGTTAAATTTTGACATGTAATGCATCCATTGTCACTGGCACAGAGACAAGTTCTGTTGAGTCTTGAAGAACTCAAGTGCTTTGGTGCTTTGTGATCTGTGATTACATGGATTTGGTATCCTAATAGCTTATCCTCCCACTTGAGGAGAGCTTCTAGGATAGCCAGTGTCTCCAACTCATGCATGGCATAATTTTGCTGTACATTAGTGAACTTCTTGGACATGAACTCAGCTGGCTGACATTTTTGCCAGCTCAGCCCTTGTTCATACATTGCTCCAACACCTGTCTTCAAGGTGTCACAGATCAGCCATATAGGATCCTTGTGGCAAGGATCTATGGGGTGGATCACTGGGGTTTCAGCACAGATCTGTTTGATCATGTCAAAACACCACTGGTGAATAGGCTGCCAGTTGGATGGAAACTCATTCTGCATCATGGCCATGAGTGTAAGGGCAACCTCCAGGAGCAGCAGCTAAATCATGCAGCTAGCAGAGGGGAATCCAAAGTATATTAGGAATGGTAATCAACAATACAATTGGTAACTAATCACCTAGCAGAGGGGAATCCAAAGAGAACAAGTCTAAGGATCCCTGCTGCTTGATGTGGCACATCAATGGGTGGCAGAGGTGTGAGAATGACTGTACAGGTGACCAGAGTCAACCCTAACCTCAGGAAAGTGCTCAACAAGGAAGTATGGCAAGTTCTGGGGGTTTCCCAAAAAGGAGAATGACCCCCAGAGATCTCCAGGGATCTGGAGAGCACCCTGGAAGTGTTGAACAAGCCTTGGGGAAGGGGAGTGGGTCAAGGAGAGTCAGCATAGGTTGGGTGTGGAGGTCAGAAATGGAAGTCCCCTGACATCACCCCCCCTCTAGCATGTGGCATTTTGATGTGCAGGGTAGAAGAAGTTCTGGATTGCCTGGTCCACTGGTAAGATGAGATAGACTCCTTGGATGGCTCAGGGTGTGTCTGGGTGCCTCCAGTGGAACTCCCTAACAAGTTCCAGCATGTGCATATTCTTCTGGGGTTTCTAGGAGATGTCCTTGATTTTGTAGCCCTTCCACTTCACCTTGTATTGTAGCTGCCACCAGAATAGACAACTATCCAGGATCTCCTCTACCTCATACTCCTCATTGTCATTGACCACCACTGGAGGTGGCAGGGGTGCTGGGGGTCACCCCAGAATAAGGTCTGCTGTCAGGGGACTGTTCATACTGGACCCTCTGGTTTGTTTCCTCTGTTCCAAGCCTGCCTTTCATTGCCATCCTCCCATCTTCTGATGACAAATACTTTCAACCAAGGGCTATCTTCTGGTTATATTTGCATGTGGTTATGTGCTGTGAGTCTGGAGATCAAGGCTATTTACAATGGATTTCTATTTTTGGTACAATCTCCGGAGTTATGGCAATTTCCGGAGTTTGCACCTTTGGGTTAGGGTTAGAAGTT
>JAGGAV010000576.1:0-10408 GCA_017657295.1 Termitomyces sp. DKA64
AAAGAGAACAAGTCTAAGGAATCATTCTGCCAGGTGACCGGAAAATTGTGCTTGACTTTGTTTGGTGTTGTTGTGAGGAAGGGTTAGGTAAGCGTCCAAGCGTCGAGATCAAGAAGGAAGGTGCAAAAGGTGGGTCCCCTGACATCTTCTTAATGAAGAAGACTGGGGAGGCCATTGGAGACTTAGAGGGTTGTATCCTGCCAGAGCTAAGGTTCTCCTGCAAGAACACATCCAGTTTATCCTGATCATGGGGTGCAAGTGGATAGACTTTGCAACTGGATGGTTAGGCATCAGGTATCAGCTCAATGGCATGGACTCATTGCTTGCATTCCAATGGCTCATCTTCACCTCACCCTTGGTCCAGTCAATCTCAGGGTGATCTTCACATAACCAGGTGAACCCCAAGATCATGTCTTGCTTCCCCAAACTAGTGACAGCAAAAGTGGCACATTCAGAGTGGTCCTAATAACAAAGCACCAGATTCACTACAGAGCAAATAGAGCCAGCTTTGTTGAGTGTGCCATCAATGTTGTATACAGGGATTGGACAAGAGAGAGGGTGGGTAGTGAGATGGTGTCATTGCACATAGTCTGCATTAAGGAAGAGGCCTGTTGCTCCACTGTCAAGCAGGGCAACAATGCTTTGGGTCTGCTGGGTGTTGGTTGTCTCAATTTTGACTTGTAGCTTCAAGAAGTTGACAGAAGGGGTGGAAGCAACAATGTAACAACAGGGAAGATGATGTTCCCATGCAGGAATCCAAGTGCATGATCTAGGAGGTGTATTCCCAGCTGAGGCTTTAGCTGGGAGGGGGGGCTTATTGTTTCAGGTATAGTATCAATAGCAGCAACAGATATATTTGATTCTATGGACAGGGAGGTGAAACAATTACCACTAGGCAATGGGGGCATACAGGTCATCTGACCAAGGCATGGAATGAATCAATATACTCATCTAAAGACTGCTTTCCTTGCTGTACTGATCTTGGTCTCAAAGGGAGAGGGCAGCAGTCTTGGCAAGGTTGGAGGGGAAGACCTCAGCTTGGAAATCCTTCTCAAACTCTATCCAACTAGCAAAACTCTCTGGAAGCCTGGCTCAGGGTCTGGAGTTAGGGTTTGTATGTCTGAAGGGGAGATCTGAGGTTCTTCTGTCTGAGCATGATTGACATTGGGGAGTTCAATTGCATTTTCTAACAACAGATATGTGAACCTGTTAGTACTCAGTGATGGAGGCATACATCTTATCCATTGCTTGACTAAAAGTCCTCCTCCAGGCCCAGGAGGGGGGTGCATGTGCCACTCTCCTCTGGGGTCAGCTCCAGTGCCACCTCATCTGGTGACAGAGCTCCAGCAGCATCCCTTGCAGCCAACAGTTGCAGGAGGAGCTCCTCTTGCTTGGCAGTTGAGAGGTAACACACCTCAAGGCCCAGTGGGCAGTGTTGTGCAAAGTGCCCTGGCCCTTTGCATCTCCAGCATAGCAGTGGCATGGGGCAATGCTGTTGAGCAGCATCTACATTCATGGAAATGCCTAGTAGCAGAGGTTGTGGTGCAGAGATGGCTGGAGCAGGGGCAGGTGCTGGGAGCATGGGAGCATGGGAGCAGGGTGCTGGATACTTGCCACTGGAGCATGGCAATCAGTCAGCTGCATGCAGCATAGCTCCCATCAGATCTCCATGAGCTGCCACTGGTCCCAGGCCACCTTATACCAAGAGGTGACCCACTCATCGTCTGGACTGCCCTTGACCAGGTTGTTGATGTGCTCTATCAATGTGGGGTGCAGGCCATCCCAGAATGTGGGGCACAGTTGGAGGCCATCTGGGTAGGCAGCTTGCTTGACCAATGCCCAGAAGGAATCAATGTACTTGTCCAACATCCACCTTCTCTGCCCATACTGTTCCCAGTTATGTAGTGCTAAAGCAGCAGATTTTGCGGGATTGATCAGGAAGAACTCCACCTGGAAGTCCTTTTCAAAGGTGGCCCAGTCCATAAAGCTTCTGACACCTCCAGGGCATCAAAACACCTGTAGCACATAGGTGGAGTGTCTAGTTTTCATGTATGACAGTACCCAGGCTATCTTCAATGTGTTGGAGTCAAAGGCATCTCTGCTGAGGTGAATGTAGATGAGGCAGGACTGGAGGAAGTGCTCTCTGCCAGAGTGGTCACCATCATACATGTCCAGGAGTGCAGGATGTGGAATCCATGCCTGGAGATTTACCAGAGCTACTGGGGGGACTACCAGGGCTGCTGGGGGTGGCACAGTGGTAGGGGACAGGCACTCCAGCAGTTCCTGGAGGGATTGGGAAATGTGGTCAGTGGTTTGGCAAATGGTAGAGAGTTTGGTTCTGTGGTGGGTAAGGGAAGATTGAGTCAGTTGCACCTGGTTCTCTAGGTGTAGCAAGCTGGTCCAGGCCTCATCTTGAGGGGCCAGTGCCTCTAGGGGAGTGTCTGGATTGGCAAGCTGAGACCCAGAGTTCTGCAGGTGCTTAAGCCTGGTGGGGAAGCGACAAATAGGGGGATTCCTTGCAAGCTATGAGGGGCTTCCAGACCAGAGTTAGAGACTTGTTCTGCTGTAAGGGTGACCTCTGGGAGCTGCAGCTCAATCACACAGCTAGCAGAGGGGAATTCAAAGTCATATTAGGAAAAGTAATCAACAATACAATGGTAACTAATCACCTAGCAGAGGGAAATCCAAAGAAAATAAGTCTAAGGATCCCTGCTGCTCAGTGTGGCACATCAGTGAGCAGCAGAGGCATGAGAATGTAACCCTTGGGAAATGCTTGAAGAGAAAACACAGAAAGTTCTGGAGGTTTCCCAAAGAGGAGAATGACATCTGGAGGGAGCCCCCAGGAGTGTATGGTGAGCCTTGGGGAAGGAGATTGGGTTGAGAGTTGTTGTAGGTCAGAATAGGAAGTCTGGAAATGGAAGTCCCCTGACAGTTCCTTGGTGTTTTTGACTATTGTAAGTTATCTCCTTTGCCTACAGTTTTTGGCTTTTATGCTTATATTTAAACAGCATTATTTGGGTATATTAGGGGTTCTACTACAGTTTTTGCTCTTTCTGTTTTGTAAACAGTGAGAGCCATCATAACAGTATATATCTAGGTATGTAGTCAGTGTATTGTATCTATAAGTGAAGATATTGATGCACCCTCAGTAATGTGTATATGTAACCAAGGGTGCTCTATGTAGGAGTCCATGAGTACATACAATCCTTGGACAAAGGAGCTGGTGGCCAGTGAACTGGCCCTGATGTTGTGGCTGTGGCACTCATCACATTATTATGTCCAGGCCACTCCAACACTCATCCTTGCTGTAGATACAGCTGTGGTTCTCCTCCTTGCATTGAGTTGTGGTGCATTACATTACCCCAAGCATTTGTCATAGCCTTGTGAACAGTGGTTTTAGTAGGGCTTTTGTGAACATGTCAGCCATGTTATTGCAGGTGTTGACATATTAGATAATGAGTTCTTCTTCTTCTGTCTGTGCCCACTCACAAATAAACTGATATTTAAAATTAAAGTGTTTTACCCTGGAGTGTGCTGTTGGGTCTTCAGAGAGTGTGATTGCAGCCTTATTGCTGCAGAATAGTGTGGTTGATTTCATCATGAAGTCTCATCCAATTGCCTTCAGGAGCATCTGTAGCCAGATGCATTCTTGCATTGATTTGTATGCTGATATATACTCTGCTTTGCATGAATGTCACCACAATCTTCTGCTTTCTTACCAACCACAACACTGCTCCAGTCCCCACCAACTATGTGTAACTGATTGTACTCCTCCTCATGTCTAGGCAGCTCACCCAATTGGCATCAGTGAACCCCCTCAATGCCATTGATGCTCCTCCCAGCCTCAGCTCCAAATCTTTCGAATCTTTTGTCCCCTTTAAGTACCTTAGTAGCCATATACATGCATTCCAATGTGACCTGTTGTAGTTGTTGAGATATTGTGAGAACTGTTGTATGGCATAGGCAATGTTTGGACATGTGGCAATGTATGGACATGTGGCAATGGCAATGTATAGAAGACACCCTACTAATGATTGGTATGGCAGCTTGATAATGTTGTCTTTCTCCTCCTGAATCTGGGCATTGTGTTTTGGTTGTCTCAGTTTCAAGTCCAGGGTCCATCCACAGGGACAGTGGATATGCTTCTGCCTGCCCAAACTGCTGCATGACATGCTCAATGAATGCAGTCTGCAATAGTGCTGTTGACCTATTCTCCCAAAAACATTCTACAGATATGCCAACTATATGTTTCAGGGTGCCCAGGTCAGATATGGCTCAGGTTTGTCATATCTGATCTTTGAAATGTTCATTGTTGTCCTTGCAACTCACAATGGATAAGAAATCATCAATGTGGACCACAGAGATCATGGTCCCAGTTGCAGACCTCCTGTGATAGATGCAGGATTTGCAGGCTTGGTTCAAACTCCCATGATATCATCTTTTCATTCAGCTATTGATTCCAAAAAATCCTCCCCACTTGCTTCATCCTGTACAATCCCTTCAGGAGTTCACACACCTAACCTTCTTTTCCTGGTTCTTCAAAGCCTTCAGGTTGCTCCATATACTGTACCTCATCTTCTGCAAGTATGCCATAGAGGAATGCAGTTTTTATGTCAATCTGAGTGGTGTCCCATCCCTCTGTCATGGCAATGTGTAAGAGTATTTGCCATGACTCTATACACAGTGTTGGGGACATGGTTTTGTTGTAATCTTTTCCATACCCTTGCTCATATCCTTTGAATACTAGTCATACTTTATATTGGACCACATTTCCATGCTCATTGTGTTGCAGCAAGTCTTATGCAGAGGAGACAGATCAAACCCAAAGAGCATAATACTGAGGTCAGATGGACATGACTAATTGGCTGGATGTCTGTGGTTTCAGGATAGGTGTATTGGTATGTAGATACAGTGTTTATGCACCTGGATGTCTGTGTTTTCAGGATGAAAGAACCATGGAATCTAGGACAATGAAAATTGTATGATGTGTCATGTGAGTGTGGCTTTAGGTGAAGTAGCTGTGGCACTCCTGCCACTATAGCTGCAACACTCCTACCTGACAAAGTGGCCACAGCATTACCAAAGTTCACTCCTTGAAAACTCCCTGACAATGCCCATTTTCCTCCTCAGCTTGTCAACCAGATCTTGCAACAATATCTTGGTGAGCAAGTCCATAACCATGTCTTCAGACACAATGTATGCAGGCTTAATCTTCCTGTCAGTCACAGCCAGTCACAGCCAAAACCAATGGTGGTTGAGGTGCTTCAGTCATCCCATGTGTTTTGGATGCTTGCTCATGGAGATTGCAGACTGATTGCTAATATTGAACACCAGTGGAGCCAACTGTGGGGCACCAATGTCAGTGAGAAAGTTCTGTAGCCAACAGAGCTCTCAACCAGTTTTGCTGACTGCCACAAACCTAGCTTCTGTAGTGGACAGAGCAACAATGTAGCCTAGACACCCAGCTGACAGCACCCCCTGCAACCATCAATACAGAGCCAGTTGTAGAGCAACCATTGTCTGGGTTGCCTCTGTGGTCTGAATCAGTGAATGCCATGAAGGGAGAGGGTAGGGATGAGACAGCAGAAGTGGAGTACTCAATCTTATAGTCTAGTGTGCCTCAAATATAGTGCAAGAGGTGCTGCACCACTTGCCAGTGTTTCAAGCCAGAGCAGGCATTGAAGCAGCACAGCATGCTGACCACATGAGCAATGTGTGGACATGTGCACATGGCAAGGTACAGGAGTGTATCCATGGCCTGTATGTACAGGACTGTATGCATCTCTTCAGCTTCATCAGGAGATTGGGGGAAATCTGTCTTTGACAGACAGATGGCTGGTTCAAGGGGTGTGGCAATGGCCTTAGAGTCAAGCATATGGTAGTGGGATAGGACCTCAACAGCATATGCCCTCTGATCAATCCATAATTTGTGATTGGGACAATCTTGAGTGACCACAACACCTAGCAACCCTGTAGTTGGGCCAAGATGACAAAGTTTGAAGTACTGTTGCAACTCAGAGATGACTTGGAGGATGGCAGAGCATGATTTCAATCATATCATTGATGTGAACAGGAATGATGACATACACACTGTACCTAAGATACACATAGACACATAGGTCTGCAGTGACCTGACAAAACCTAGCTTCAGGAGCACTTCATGCATACACTTGTTCCAAAGGTTAGCTAGCCACCTCCACCTGTTCAGATGGAGACCAGGCAAGAGGTGGAAATTGAGCAAATATTAAAGGAGAAGGAGATTCAAGGTGGAGTGATGGGGTGGAAGGGCTACAATGAGAGTGAGGATGAATGGTTGAAAGAGTACAAGATGACACATGCATTGGAAGTCATATAGGAGTTTTGAGAGAATAAGAGGACCTGCAGAAAACACTGACAGGGCAAGAGGCAAAATTGATGCAGGAATAGGTGTCCATGACTACTACCTTAACAAGGAGGGGGCAGGTGCATGATAGCACATGACTCTCATAATAAGTACCCAGAGATAGTAGTTAATTTCTTAGTTTAGGCCACTCTGTTTTAGGTATGTACTATTGCATGTATGTACAGACAGCAACTACAATATACTCTGTTCTAGTCTATCATTGCACTACACTGCAAACTGCCAACTGTGGTCTTACACTCTCCTAGATAGTGTGTCAGATTTTCCCATGCTCTGTCTGGGCTTGTGATGCAATGAGAAGTCAAAGTTGGCCAGATACAAGGACCATCAAGCCTGGCATTGATTGAGTTTTTTTGCAGCACAGAAGTACACCAGGTTCTTGTGATCTTTCCAAACTTCAAACTTGTGCAATGCACCCTCAAGAAAGTGCCACCATTCTTCAAAGGATTGAATAACAACAAGCATCATCTTGTCATGGATCGCATAATTCTGTTCTACTGCATTGAGACTTTATAAGTAGAGGGCTACAGGATGCCACTCATTGTCCTCCTTTGACTGCTGGGAAAGGACTGCTCCTGTGGCAAATTCTGAACCATTAGCTTTGACATGAAAGGGTGAGTCATCATCAGGGAACAGGAGCACTAGCTTGAAGATAATAGCTTGCTTGAGGGCATCAAAGTCAGCTTGCTGCAAGGACTCCCATTGCCATGTCATGTCCTTGCCAGTGAAGTCAAAGAGGGGACAAGCATGATAAGAGAAGTCCTGAATGAACCTCCAGTAGAAGTTGAGGAAGCCCAAAAATGCCTGGACTTCCTTCCTGTTCTTTGTCTCTGGCCACTCTGCTACACCTGCCACCTTGACCAGGTCTATCTCTGCCATCCCATGCAAAATAGCCAGGCCTAAGTATTCAACCTTACTTTGCACAAACTCACACTTTTTGAGCTTAAGGTAGAGTTAGTTATGGAAAAAACATTCCAAGATAATACATGTGATCCAGCAATGTTCCTCTGAGGTTTTACTGTAGATGAGGATATTGTCTCAATAGACACAGACACCACCTGCAATCAGATCACAGAAGATGCCATTCATCATTCTCTGAAAAGTGGCAAGGCTACTGGTAAGACCAAAGAACATTACCAGAGGTTCAAAGAGTCTGCAGTTGGTTCTGAACACTGCCTTCCACTGATCTTCTTGATGCACACATTGTTGTAGCCCCAATGGACATCCAACTTGGTGAAGTAATGTGTGCCTCTAAGGTTGTTGACAAGTTCTGAAATGAGTGGCAGGGGGTAGCAATTTTTCACTGCCATTGCATTGAAAAATCAGTAGTTCTGAAATAGATGAAGAGACCCATAGCCTGCTCAACTAGTGCTCAAAAGGAGTCAATGTACTCATCCAGGGACCTTGTCCCCTAACCATACTGATCATGATCATGAATGTAAGAGGCAGCAGTCTTGGCAGGGTCAGGAGGGAAGAACTCAGCTCAAAATTCATGTTCAAACTCATCCCAACTTGCAAAACTCTCTGCTCCTCCATTCTTTGAAATACTCACATCACATGTCAAAGTGTGGCTTAGCTTTATATAAGAAAGGACCCATCCAATCTTTAAAGCATCAGAGGCAAATGCTTTGCTGCTCAGCTGAATATAGGTGATACAGGACTGAGGAAACCACTCTCCAGTCTTGCAGTCTCCATCATAAGCATCAGGGAGAGCAGGGTGGGGTATTTTGGAGTGTGCCATCATTATAGTATTGAGGCAGGCTGGTGGCAATGTTGTGGGGGGCATAGGGATTGTCTGAGGAGTAGGAGAAGGGAGGGGGAGGCATTCAAGGAGTGTCTGAAGGGAAAGAGCAACAGTCTCCATGAATTGGCATAAACTGGCAAGTTCATTGGTGTGAAGGGTGAGAGAAGCTTGGGTAGACTGCACCTGAGTCTCCAGAGCTAACAAACAATGCCAAGCTTTGTCCCAAGGGCTGGAAGTGTCCAGGGGATCAACTGGTGGCATTGGAGTAGTCATAGAGGCTATTCAGGCTGGTTTTGGACACAACAGTGGAGGAGAGACCTCTAAGAGCAGGAGCTAGCTCTAGCAGTGAAAGAGGGCTCCCAGACCATAATGAGAGACTTATTCTGCTGTAAGAGTGACCTCTAGAGGCTGTGGCTTAGTCACACAACTGGCAGAGGGAGATACCAAGTATATTCAGTGTCTATGAGAAGTGCTAAAGGGTCTAGCTACTCACCTGGCAGAGGGAGATCCAAAGAGAACAAGTCTAAGGATCTCCAATGCCAGTGTTTGAAAAATTCATTCTAGAGCTTCTAGGAAAAATATTCAACAACAACTACATGAGTCTGATCCAAAAATGGAAGTTCATTCTAATCAGCCTCAATCTCCAGCCTCATGAAGCATAACCAGTCCAGATAGCCCTGGGTCAAAATTACTTGTCACCAAAAGATGGGAAGATGGAGATGTGAAACAAGCTTGGGATAAGAGAAACAAGAATGGGATCTGGCCTGAACAGTTCACTGACACAAAGAGGAGTGAGATCCTCCTTGTTAACCAACTGGAAGATGGTTGAGCAGCACTTCTCTGCCAAAGAGGAGGGCAAGGGAAAAGCTAAACAGCCCAAGACCTCCACATCAGCAGATGTACAGGTTGCTCAGCTGCTTCAGTGGTTGCATGATGCCAGGTTGCCAGAGGACATTGGAGCTGATGTCCTTGAGAACCCAGTAGTGCAATTGGCACTATTTCAAGTCCTGAATGAACTTGATGTTGTGAGATCATAAAGGAAAAAGGCCCATTTGGACCTTTTCCAGTCTGCACCAGGAAAAGGAAAGTGGGTAGTGTTCCCTCCCCAACCTCCAGAGCCAAAGAAGGCACATATGGAGCCTTCTGTGTTTGTCAAGGGTTCCTTGACTCAAAGGGCACCACTGTCCTATAATGACCTAGTCCTAGCTGCTGAGGACTGGTCCATGGACATGCACCCTGACTTTGGGGCACCCACTCCTATGGCTAGTCCCTCAAAGCCAGCAATTACCAAGGCTCACCTCAGCAAAGCCAGCCACATTGCAACATGTGCTAATAATCCAATGGTTGTTGCTAAAGTGATGGCCTTCCCAATGGATGTGGCATGGGCACTGGGGAGGGGACAATCAAAGTCTTCAAACCAAGGACCTATACAATTCTGTCCTCACTGTCTATAATGTTTATTGATTTATTGATATTAATGTAAAATGTTTATCAATTAAACAATATTAATCAATAAACATTATAATTTCTTTCTTTCTTCCTCTTTGAATTTATTGCAAACACAGTGAAATACTGTTTTAGGTTCATTGTCAATATTTTTTTTTCTTAGCTTTGACAGAAACATTCAAAGGCAATTTTGAAATCAATTGGATAATTTTTACCATGTTTGTACATTGTTTTGACAAAGAATATTGTCCCCTGCACCCAGTGATTGTTGAGGACAAGTTTTTTGCCAATGAAGTGTAAAACCTTGATCTATTCTAGATCTTGGAATCACCATTCTGCTTTGACAGTGCCATGATTTATTTTAACACTTCATCCAGGTGAGTTACCACACCTGACACTGAGAATTATGGATAACTCCTTTGCTCTCCTAGTTTCCCCCTTGATTTACAGCTGTTGAATAAGAGAAATACCTTTTTTTAGGTAATTGGGGTAGCTAAAACATCAATAAATGTTCAGTTCCATCAGTTCCACAGAAAAGGCCATGCAATTACATCAACATTTAGAGGTGAGTTGTTACAATTGAGTTCACTCCCTAACATACTCAACAACTGGAAAAGGAGCTGCCCTTCTATTAAGAGGGACGACATCACCTGTAGCTGGAACATATTCAATTGTCCTGGATGACAGCACATCCATCCTGAATGGTCAATCAACTGCCAACAATACAAACACATTATTTTTCTATGCCACCAGTTTTGACCCTTCAGTTCCATGCCATGTACAGATCACAAATGAGGATGGCAGCAATTTATTACTCA
>JAGGAV010000577.1:0-10398 GCA_017657295.1 Termitomyces sp. DKA64
TAGTTACTATTTTGTATCATCTATTACATCTCTAATATACTTTGGATTCCCCTTTGCTAGCTGCATGATTTAACTGTTACTCCTGGAGGTTGCTCTTACAGCAGAACAAGTCTCCTATCCTAGTCTGGAAGCCCCTCATAGCCTGCATGGAATCTCCAAGCCCCTATCTATCACCTCTTCACCAGGCTTAAGCACCTGTGGAATTCTATGTCTCAGCTTGCCAATTCAGATACTCCCTTGGAGGCTCTGGCCCCACAAGACAAGGCCTGGACTTGCCTGCTACACTTAGACCAGGTGCAATTGACTCAATCTTCCCTCACACATCACACAACCAAACTCTCAACCCTTTGCCAAATCACTGAACTCATCTCCCAGTCCCTCCAGGCACTACTAGGGCATCTGACCCCTACCTCTGTGCCACCCCTGGCCACAGAAACACCCCCAGCAGCTCCTGCAGCCTTCCTGGCAGCTCTGGTAGCCCCCTGAGTGTGTATTCCCTGTCCTGCACTCCCAGATGCATATAACAGCAATTGCTCTGGCAGAGAGCATTTCCTCCAGTCCTGCCTCACCTACATCCATCTCAGTAAGGATGACTCTGATGCACTGAAAATAGCCTGGGTTTTGTTGTACATGAAGATGGGACATGCCTCCACCTACATACTATGGGTGTTTCAATGCCCCAGAGGTGTCAGAGGAGTTTTGCAGATTGGGCAGCATTTAAAAAGGACTGCTGGGTGGAGTTCTTTCTGATCAACTCTGTCAAAACTGCCACCTTAGCACTATGCAACTGAGAATAGTACAGGCAAGGGAAATGGATGCTGGATGAGTATATCAACTCTTTCTGGGCACTAGTCAAGCAAGTGGCCTACCCCAACAGCCTCCAACTGTGCCCCACATTCCAGGATGGCTTGCACCCTGCACTACTGAAACACATTAACAACCTTGCCAAGGGCCACCCAGACAATGAGCAGATTGCCTCCTAGTATAAGATGGCTCAGGATCAGTGGCAGCTCATGAATATTTGATGGGAGCTATGCCACATGCACCTGATTCACTACCCTGCCTCCATCTCCACTCTCTGGTACCCCATCTTTGCACTCTTGGCACCTGCCTCTGCTCTAGCCACCTCTGCTCCACAACCCTTGCTGTTGGGTTTACCCACACTGCAACCCTTACTGTCAGGCATCCCCATGGATGTCAATGCCATCTGACAGTACTGCTCCATGCTGCTACTGTGCTAGAGATGCCAGAAACCTGGGCACTTCATGTGGCACTGCCTGTTGGGTCTTGAGGTATGTTATCTCTCTATGGCAGAGCTGGAGGAGCTCCTCCTGCAGCTGTTGACCACAAAGGACACTGCCAGAGATCCTCACTGGATAAGCCAGCACCAGAGTTGGCCCTGGAGGAGAGCAGCACTTGTGCCCCCCTCCCAGGTCTGGAGGAGGATTTTTAGTCAAGTGGCAGATGAGATGTATACCTCCATTGCCAAGTACTAACCAGTTTGCTTGTCTGTTGATAGAAAATGAAATTGCTTCCCTTGATATTGACAACTCTAAGATAAAAGAACCCCAGTACTCTCCTCCAGATGTACAAATACCAACTATGGACTCCAAGCCAAGCTCCCTGATGCCCATCAAGCTCTGTTTGTGCTGCCCTGCCTGGGAACACCAATTGCCCTAGCAGTACATAGTAGCCACAAACCCCTTGGTGAACTCCTTATGCCTTGACATGGAAATTGAGACCACAGACACCCAGCAGGCCTGCAGAGTCACTGCCCTTCTGGATAGTGGTATCATGGGGTTGTTCCTGGACTCAGAGTTCATCAAGTGCCACTGCCTGACTATGCAGCCACTGTCCCAGCCTATTCTGGTGTTCAATATTAACAGAACACCCAACAAGGCCAGAGCCATTAACTCCATAGTCAATCTTGTCCTCTGCTACTGGAACCATGTGAAGTGGGCTGTTTTTGCCATCACCAGTTTAGGCAAGTAAAATATGATCCTTGGGTTCACCTGGCTTTGGGAGCACAACTCCAAAGTAGATTAGGCTCAGGGTGAGGTGATCATGAGCTGATGCTCCAGGAGTTGTACCACCTGCACAACCAAGGCCAAGGAATAGTGCTGGGCTGAGGTTCAAGAGTGCACAGCCATTTGGGCTTGCTATGCAGGTCATCTTCCCTTCACAGATCTAGATTTTCTGGACCCCCTGCCCTGGGTGTTCTCTCATAGAGAGGCCCTCTATGAGGATGACCAGAGTAATGGTGGGGCCCCAGAGGAGGATCTGTCAGGGGAGTTTTGCAACTCATGTAACCTTGAGTCTCTGGACAAAGCAGTGGAGATTGGAGATCAGATATATGCCACCACCCTATGCCCCCCACCCTTTATTGTGGAGATCTGGGCCAGCCAGACCACCTCTCAGCAGCTGGCCCAAGCATTTGTGATTAACTCCATGCCTCAGAAGCTCTGGGACATTGTGCCTCCATATCTCCACATGTACAAGAATGTGTTCTCCAAGGCCTCTTTTGACTCACTTTCAGAGTGCAAGCAGTGGGACCATGCCATTTTATCAATACCGGACTTCAAGCCCACAAGCTGTAAGGTCTACCTACTGGTGCCAAAGGAGCAAGACAAACTTGATGTCTTCCTACAGGAGAATCTAGCCTCTGATTGCATTTGCCCCTTTAAATCCTTAATGGCTTCTCTGGTCTTCTTCATCAAAAAGAAGGACAGCTCCCTCTGACTAGTCCAGGATTACCAAGTGCTTAATGCCATGACAGTGAAGAACTGCTATCTCCTCTCCTCATCTCCAAGCTTATCAACAATCTCCAGAATGTATGGTACTTCACCAAATTAGACATCTGGTGGGGCTACAACAATGTATGGATCCAGGAGGAAGACAAGTGGAAGGCTGCCTTCCAGACCAACTGGGAATTATTTGAATCTCTTGTCATGTTCTTCAGACTCACCAACAGCCCTGCCACCTTCCAGATGATGATGAACAACATCTTTCAAGACTTGATAGCTAAAGGCATAGTGTGCATATACCTTGATGACATCCTCATTTACACCAAAATGCTAGAGAAGCACTGTTGGGTCATGTGCATTGTCTTGGAATGGCACCTTCACCAACTCTATTTCAAACTGTAGAAGTGTGAGTTTGAGCAAACTCAGATTGAGTACCTCAGGTTGATCATCTTGCATGGAGCTGTGGAGATGGACCCAGTGAAGGTGGCAGATGTCACAGAGTGGCCAGAGCCCAAGAACAAGAAGGAAGCACAGGCTTTCCTAGGTTTCACTAACTTCTACTGGAAGTTCATCCAGGATTTCTTCCATCATGCCTGACTGCTGTTCAACCTCACTGCCAAAGATGCCACCTGGAGATGGCATCCCCCAGAGCAAACAGCTTTTGATGATCTCAAGCACACCATCACCTCTGGACCCATCCTCCTTTTCCTGGATGATGACTTCCCCTTCTGAGTGGAAGCCAACAGCTTTGACTTTGCCACTAGAGCTGTTCTGTTGCAACATTTCTGGGAGGACAGAAAGTGGCACTCAGTGGCCTTCAATTCAAAGAGTCTGAATGTGGTCAAGTGCAACTATGAAATCCATGACAAGGAGATGCTGGTCATCATCTGGTCCTTTGAGGAGTGGTGGCATTCTTAGAAGGCATGCAGCATAAGTTCAAAGTATGGATGGATCACAAGAATCTTGAGTATTTCTGGATGGCCAAGAAGCTCAATTGCTGACAGGCCTGATGGTCCCTCTACTTAGCCAACTTTGACTTCTTGCTGCACCACAAGCCAGGCCAGAGCATGGGGAAGCCAGATGCCCTGTCCTAGAAAGCAGACCATAGCACCAGAGAAGATGACAATAGTAACATTATGCTCCTCCAACCCAAGTTGTTCATGATTTGAGCCATGAAAGGCCTAGCCATTGAGAGGGTGAAGGTGGAGATCTTTTGCAACATCAGGCAGGAAAATTGGGATGGTCTGCAGAAGGAACTCATTGCTTAGACAGCCAGGGGCACTCAAGTCTAAACATACCACTAGTGTCAAGTCAGTCCATGCAGACAAATGGGCCCTCCATGATGAACTCCTGACCTTCCGGGATTATATCTATGTGCCCAACAACCTGGAGCTTCACCAGAGGATTGTAGAGCAACACCATGACTCCCAGATTGCAGGACACCCTGGCTAGTGGAAAACACTAGAGTTGGTGTCCCAGAACTACTAGTGGCCCCAGATGTCCCAGTATATTGGATCCTACACTAATACATGCAATCTCTGTCTCTGGACCAAGCCCCAATACTGCCTCCCCTCTAGCCAGCTGCAGTCCCTGCCTATCCTTGCAGAGCAATGGAGCATTGCCTCAGTGGACTTTATTGTAGAACTCTCTAACACCCACAGTTGTGATGCCATTATGGTAGTGGTGGACCTCTGTGGCAAGTGAGCACATTTCATTCCTACTCATGCCACTTACTCTACCATGGGCACTGCTAACCTGTACTGGAAGAACATCTGGAAGTTGCACAGCCTCTCTGATGCCTATGTATCTGACTGGGGTCTACAATTGGTGGTGGACTTCACCTAGGAGCTTTACTAACTACTCACTGTAAAGCTTTACACCTCCACTGTCTACCACCCACAGTCCAATGACCAGACCAAATGTGTGAGCCAGGGGCTCAAACAATACCTCCATCTTTTCTGCAGCAAGCACCAGGACAACTGGGACAAATTCCTCCCTGATGCCAAGTTCCAGTATAACAACCATGTTTGTGTGGCCACCCAGTTTTCACCCTTCTTCCTGGACACCAGACATTACCCATGCATAGGCTTTGAACCCTGGGCCCAACCTTCAGAGAACAAAGCCATGAATGAGTTCATGGACTGGATGAAGATTGCACAGGAAGTCCAGGCAGCACTGGCAAAGGTGAAGAATAACATGGCATGATACTATAACTACAGAAGGACCCTGGTGCCCAAGTACAAGCCTGGAAATTGAGTCTACCTGGATGCCTCCAATATAATGACCATCCAGCTGTCAAAGAAGCTCTTTTACCAACAATTAGGACCCTTTATGGTAGAATGGCAGGTAGGGCCCTTAGCTCATTGACTCTGGCTCCCTGTGGGAATGTGCCAGCTCCATCTGGTCTTTAACATAGTCAAACTGACTCCAGCCCCAGCAGACCCTATCCTGGGATGATGCCCAGCACTCCCACCTCCTCTGGTGGTAGTCAACAACAGCAAGGAGTACAAGGTGGAGGAGATCCTGGACAGCTGGTTATTCCAGCAGAGACTACAGTACAAAGTGAAGTGGAAAGGCTATGGAATTGAGGACATCTCCTGGAAACCCTGGGAGAATATGCATGTGCCTGGACTGGTCAAGGAGTTCCACCACAAATACCCAGATATGCCCTGAGCCATTTGAGGAATCTATCCCCTCTGACTAGTGGACTAGGCAATCCAGAACTTTTCTACCCCACACATCAAGACACTGCATGCTAGAGGGGGGGTGATGTCATGGGACTACCCCTTCCAACCTCTGCCCTGTCTGACACTAACTCTCCTCACCACCCCAAGGCATGTTCAACAGCTCCTAGGAATTTTACAGGTCCCCAGAGATCTGCAGAGATCCCCAGAACTCTCCATGTTCTCTTGTTGAGCACTTTGGCTATCTCCAGTCACCTACATAGCTGTTCCCATGCCCCCACCACCCATTGATGCACTGCACTGAGCAGGGGAGATCCTTAGACTTGTTCTCTTTGGATTCCCCTCTGCTAGGTGATTAGTTACTATTTTGTATTGTCTATTAAATCTTTAATATACTTTGGATCCCCCTCTGCTAGCTGTGTGATTTAGCCATTGCTTCCAAAGGTTGCCTTTACAGCCTTAGAAGTAAGTCAAGCTTGTAGGCATGAGTTGAGACCTTTCAGAGAACCTAGCAGGAGCCAAGTTGTTTATTGTTGAGCTTCACCAAGAGTCTTTGGGTCTTAAGGTTGTGCCAGTCAAGCCAGATGAGGGTACTAGGAGCCCAGTTAGGGGTTGTCTTGCATTGAGTGTTAGCATGTTTGGAATAGGCTCAATTGGTGGTGTCAATCTTGTCCTGGAGGAACTGGTGAAGGGACTGGAGGTCCTTGGCAACTTTGTGGGCAATGTGTGAGGGGATGTCCTTGAGGGACAGGGTGAGTCAGGGGTTGTAACCCTTATTGGCATAAAATGGGGAGATTCTGGTGGTGGAGTGGGGAGTGTTGTTGTAAGTAAAACTTGGCAAGGGGCAGTTCTGCATGCCAATCATTCTGTAAATAATTAATGTAAAGGTGGAGGTACTGCTCTAAGGTCTGATTTACTTATTCTGTTTGTCCATCAGTCTCTGTGTGGTAGATGGGTGAGAGGTTAGTCTTGATTTTGAGTGCCTTGCATAGTGATTGCCAGAATCTGGAGACAAACAAGGGGCCACAGTCAAAGACAATGTTGTCTGAAAGTCCATGCTTGGAGAAGACATGTTCAAGGAACAGTTTGGCAAACTCTGAGGCATTGTTGGTGATGTGGCAGGAGATGAACAATGCTTGCTTGGTGCATTGGCAAACAATGACAAGGATGGCATCAAAATCCTTGGATTCAGGGAGTTCAACAATGTTGTCCATTGAGAGCAAGGACCAGGGGCAGTGGCCAATTAAGAGGGGCTTCAGCAGACTATACAGGCAATGTTGGGGGACCTTGGCTTGGAGACATGGTTTGTAGGCTTATATGTACTGGGTGACGTCCTTCTTCATTTCTGGCCAAAAGCAAGTTCAGAAGATCAGTTGGAGAATCTTATGCATTCTCAGATGCCTCCAGAGCTTGTGGTTATGATGCTGCCAGAGAATGTTGAGGTGGATGGACTTGTGGTCTGGAGCATAGATTTGGCCATCCTGAAGCAAGAGTCAATGGTCTGGAGATAGTGTGAAGGTTGTGTTGGGGTTTGGGGCATCAGCAGAGTTGTCCTGGGGGTTGTGCTAGGTGAAGAAGGCATCTAGGGAGGCATTTTGAATTTGGTGGAGAATCCCTTCTTTATTCATAATTAATACAGCATGAAGATGTTTGGAAGGAATTACTATGCAATGGTTGAAAGTGTTCTGTTTAGCCTCAAATGACTTCTTCAGGTAGATGTCCAGCCTTTGAGTGAGGGCATTGGGTTTTGCTCTGAGTCATCCTAAGTGATAGTGGATGGTGAAGTTGTACTCAGATAGAGTTTCAGACTAGCAGGCTTGTCATCAACTGAGTTGCTTGGTGGTCATGAAGTACTGTAAGTTGTTGTGGTCTGAGTAGACTTGTATGTGGTGTGGGGTTCCTTTGAGGTAGGCCCTCCACTGCCAGAAGGCTTTGACAATTGCAAGGAGCTCTTTATTGTAGATGTTGTAGTTAAGCTCTACAGGGATCATTGAGCAAGTATAGAAGGCAATGGGGCAGAAGTCCTTGCTGTCAGAGCTCATCTGCAAGAGTATTCTGGCAATAGTGTAGTTGGAGGTGTTGCATTTGAGGACAATAGGGAGGGCAGGGTCAAAGTGGCAAAGGATTGGGGCAGAGGTGAGGGCCTTCTTCAGGAGAGCAAACATGCTCTGACACTTACTGTTCCAGTCCCAAGGGGTGTTCTTCCAGATGAGTCAGTTGAGGAATTTTGTAATGCCAGAGTAGTTGTTGATGAACTGGCAGTAGAAGTTAGCAAAACCCAAGAAGGACTGTACCTCTTTAATGTTCTGTGGCAGGGGCCAGTTGAAGATGGCCTCAACCTTCACTGGGTCCATTTGTATGCTGTCTGGAGTGACAATAACTCCTAAATACTCAACCTTAGTGGTGCAGCATGGAGGTGGTACTTGTGGAGTCATTCTAAGACACATCAGACATGGCCCTGGTATTCTTCCAGGGAGTTCAAGTAAATGAGGATGTCATTCAGATACACAATAATGAAGACATTGTTAATGTTATGGAAGATATCATTCATGAAGTACTGGGAGGTAGCAGGAGAGTTGGTCATACTGAAGGGCATCATGAGGTACTCAAAGAGGCTGTAGCAGGTGCAGAAGGCAGTCTTTCATTCATGTCCTGGAGTGATCTAGACATTGTTGTAGCTAGACCAGAGATCTATCTTGGTGTGACCCTTGGAACTGCAGAGGCAGTCAACAAGGTCATCAATCAGGGGAAGGGGATACTGGTCCTTTTTGGTGACTTTATCAAGTCCCTGGTAATCCATGCAAAGATGGAGGGAGCCATCCTTCTTCTTGGCAAAAGGGACAGGGGCTCCAGTGGTGAAAATCAAGGGTTGGATGAAGCCCTTCCCAAGCATGTTGTTGAGGTAGTCCTTGAGAGCCTGGAGTTTGACTTCCAATATATTGTAGATCTTGCTGAAGGAGGAGGAGGTGCTATCTTTGAGATTGATTGTGTGGTCATAGGGTCAGTGCAGGGGAAGTTCCTTCATGCTTCCTTCAGAAAACACATCAGCAAATTCATGATACTCTAGAGGAACTACTTTGTGTAATATTTATTCCTCTGTCTTTGGAGTGTCAGATGAGGTGGTGCCAGCACAGATGTGCTCCTCTGGAAGTATCAGTGTGACCTGGAGTTGGAAGGCAGGGGTACCATTCTGCAAGATCCATGCAAAAGAAACAGCACTGATGATTCTGATGTTGAGGGCTTTTGGATCAATGGTGTCAGGCATCAGGGGTGCAGTGGTGGGGCCTGGGGTTGTTGAGGATTGAGTGGGGTAGTTCAGGCCCTTGTACCAGTTGTGGAGAATGTTGGAGGGAAGCTGCCAGGGTGTGCCTACAGAAGTTTGGAGCAGGGGCACTTCTTCCTCCTCTTTTGGGTTGTCCTTAGGCAAGGTGGGGGTTCCAGTGGCTCTAGTGCTGCTGAGGGCTAAATAAGGGTTACTGGAGTTGTGGGGGGAGTAAGGGCAGAGAGTGATGGCAGCTGCCAGGCAGGCTTTGGGGCTGGGGAACTACATGGTGAGGTCCTTCCAGTCAATGTTGGAGTTGATGTTGCATAGCCAGGATAGTCTGAGCATAATCAGGGTTGCCTCTAAAAGTCAGATAACAAGAAGGTGGGTCAGAAACTGCAGGCCATTGTTGAGAGTGAGGGAGCTGGGGTGGAATTTGGTGATTCTAGAAGGGGTGGATCTTCTGTCAAACAGCTGTAGCTCCAGAGGCATGTCAAGGGGTTCATGGAGGAGGTTGAGCCAGTTGCTGACAAAGGTTTCAGAGGCACCACTGTTGACAAGGATGGGGAGGATGGCAGAGGAGTTGCTGAGGCAGGTGTTAATGATGAATGATTGTGCAGATCATAAGCAGAGCTGCAGAGAGGTGCAGGAAATGTTGGGGGTGACTTCCAAGACATTGGAGTGGGGAGGAATATTGAAAGAGATGGGTCCCAGGTTGGGCAAGCTATCCTGATCAAGGCAGAGGGTGAGACTTGGCCAATTAATGCAAAGATTAGTCATTCAGAGCCAGGAGAACTCGAGAATGAGGGGGGCAGAGGTGTGCAACTTTGTGACCAATAACTAGAGGTCTTGCTGTTGCCCATTGGCAAAAGTGATCCTTGTCTCTACACAGTGAGTGATGTTTCTGGTGGTGGTCAGATCATCATCAAAGAGCTTTAGGGGGATTGGGAGGGGGAGCTGTTCAGGCAGGACCAGGTCTCAGAGAGTTTCAGATGACTGTAATCAAAGTATGAACCTCAGTGGTGAATAAACACTTATATATTCAGTATGTGTACCTGTAGTTAAAGTATGACTACAGGTAATTAGTATGTGATATATGTGTTGAGTAGAACAGGACTTACACCTCAGTGGTGAATAAACACTGAGGTATTACATATAATGATCAACAGAAAACATACAAGAATTAGTAATCATTACCATGTTTGGATATTCTCAACACTCCCCCTTGATATGAACACAGATTATATGATGCTGAGCAAAGTTTTTGAACTTAATTTGGGCAAGGGACTTCATGAATATATCAGTGATCATGTTGGAGGTTGGAACATAGTAAATCTGAACATGGCCAGATGATATGGTTTGTTGAATAAAATGGAAATGAATGAATGTCAATATGTTTGGTATGTGCATGGAATGTTGCATCCTTTGAAAGTTGAATGGCACCTTGATTGTTGCAGTACAGATCAGTAGGTAAAGAGAAAGAATTGAAAAAAGAAAGGTCTTTGAGTAATTTATGGATCCAAATAATGTCTTTTGCAGCATGCATCAAAACAATGTTTTCAGATTCCATGCTAGAGAGTGTAACAATTGGCTGTTTCTTCAAGCTCCAAGATACAGCACCATATCTGACAAAGAATGCAAAACCTGAGATGGAGTGCCAATGCAAATGTGAAGCCCAGTCAGCATCTGAGTAGCCAGATATTTCAAG
>JAGGAV010000578.1:0-10359 GCA_017657295.1 Termitomyces sp. DKA64
GCAAAGCCATTTGGGCAGATGCAACAGTGGCCTGGGTCATGGGTGTATGAGTGGACTCAAGTGCTGCTAGCCTGCTCTTGAGTCTCATGACATGAGTTAACAGTCTCTGAATACAATCCATGGGATTGGGTGAACCAGCAGGGGAGAATGACATAGAGCCTGTAGAGGTTAGGGTGAAGTCAAAGTAGGTTGTAGATTGGATGTTTTGGGCTAGAGATGCAGATGATGTAGGGACCAATCAAGATGTGAGGGGACACTCAACACTGCAGTATACTCCTATTATGCAATGCAAGAGCCAAGAGACAAGTGAGCAGCAAGCAAGTGCTAACATGGGCAAGCAGCTGACAAGGGTCAAAGCTGGGCAGAGACAGAGTTGGATGATGCTAGGGAGCTCACAATTGATCAAGTGGATAGACCTGGTAGATGCTGCTATTGATTGGTCAAAGGATATTCTATCCTTGCAACCAGCTTATATACTACATCCATGGCTATGCTATGACTAATATTGTATGTAGTAAGTGGCCTGGGTATGCTAAGTGATGAGTAATCAATATGACAAAAGGAGATATAGAGTCCAGTGTCTATGGCAGGTGACTACTAAGTGACAGGAGCAGAGCAGGGAAAGACAGGCAGCTGGTCCAGTACATCTGTAGGGCTAGGCCCAAATAGAGTGGAGTCCCCATAGAGGGTCATCCCCTTACAATTGGGGTAGTTTCTAATGGTGTTCATCTTTGCATAGATATTGGAGAGGCACAGCACAAGCAAGGGGAATACATTCAGGAATCAATTTACCCAACCAGCCAAATGTTGCCATGTCTGCTTGCTAAAATATCTTGATTTCCCTTTAGATGAGCCTGCAAATCTTTTTATCCCAGCAAGAAGTGCCTCCTTTGCTTCAGATGGGAGAGTCATTGTCATCTTGTTTGAATCAACAAGGATGCCTATAATGGCTAAGAGCAATCCTGAGAGCTGCTTTTTTTGATTGTGGGGTATGCCTAGCTTGTCCCACAGTGTCAGGAGAGTGTGTTGATTCTGAGGTATGTCAAATTTGTAGGGCTCATAGTGAAGGAGGTCTCCATTGTCATTTACTCCATAGGAGTCATTGTTAAAGACAAATAGGAAGTAGCCTCCATGAACATCTTGTGCTATCAGGTTGCAAGACTGTTAAATGAACCCCAGCAATTCAGTGAGGCTCTTCTGCCAAAGCAATTACACTGGTCAACATGACAATTTGCATCAATGGTAATGATCTGCTTCAACTGCCAGTGCTTGTACATTGAGATTAGACAATAGGCCTCTGCAACTTCTGATTTCCAGGGGGTAAGGGGGTGGTCCAAACCCTGACAGATGTGAATCAGAAGCTTGCTCAAGTGGCACATGTTATCAATAGGCATTCCTGCAATGTTGGCATGGGCAATCATCGAGTTTAAGGAGTACTGTCCTGCAGACAGGTCAGTTACCAAGCAGTATTTGCTTGAACAAGGTTTAGGAACAGCATAGATTGGGGAGCTCATCATGGAGGGGAAAAGATGAGGTCCAAATGAAGGCAAAAAACAGCTCTTCTCTATTTCCTTGTCTTCCTGATCCCATAGAAAACCTGCCTCTGCAAGAATTTCTGGGAGTCCTAAGGACATGTTGCATATTGAAGGATAGCTGTTTGGCCTCATGTTTTCAAAGGGCCAGAAGCCTTCCTGGAGGCCTCTGCAGACAGACTTTATGAAGGGCTGGTTGGGATGTGACTCAAGTAATTCTTCAAAATGATCCACATTGATGGGTGTGACTATGTTGAAAAGATCAGGATGGGACTCTAGAGTCTGAAGAGATCTCAGATTGCTGAGTTCTTCTGGTGGGGGAAGGGGTAAAGGCTCTGCGGTTTCTAACCAAACTGATGTTGTACATGAGAAGTGGTCAAGAGTTGAGTTGTAGTAATGATATTGTAAATATTTTGGGACAACATCCTTGAAGGCTTCAATCCTTGATGTTTTCTGTGCACTCATGTTTAGAGTGTGTGCCACTGTATTTTTGCAGATGTGCTTCTAGTAGCACTTGCCATTGTTGAAGGGGCAGATTTGGCCCTTTGCATTCCAGCACTTACAGATGCCATGCTTACCCCTTCCATTACTGCTTAATTGTTTTGATACCACAGAGCCTTTGATACTTCCATAATAAATTCCATTGACGTTGAGGTTGAGTTACAGATGTCAATGAATTCATGTCGGTCAGTGAGTAGAAGTCTTGTGCCCCCTCCAATGCGTGCTTGGATGGCTTTGTCATACATGATGACTTTACTGGATGCTGACTCATGCTTGGTGGCAAAGAGACTGAGGATGTGGTTGATGTGCGACTGAAACTTGGTTTCTTAGCTGGGGAAAGCAAACTTGAGAGCCTTGGAGTAGATTGCTGCTGCAATGAGCCATTTGCTGCTTGTTTTCACCTTTGTAAGTGGAGCACTGTAGCCAAGGATGAGCTCACAGTGTCCAATATGCCCTCAATTCTCCCAAGGAGTTCCAAGATGACCGACAGAGCTGTAGATTGTGTCAAAGCACACCTCTTCTCCTTTGAGAAGTTTGTCCCATGCAGAGGATGGAAGGCGACGGGAGTAGTGTGTGATGTGAGGATGTTACATCTGACTTCTACAATGTTCCGCATATACCGCCGAAGGGGTGCTCTGTTACTAGTGCAACGAGGGTCTCCAACCTCTCTAGCAAGCTTTTCGTGTTCGTACCAGGGCATTTTCTTACTGTTGATTTTACGTTGCTTTTGCTTTGGTTTGTCATTCTCGCTAGAAGAGTCGGAGCTTCCAGAGGAGTCATTGTTGAACTGGACTGAGCCCTGCGTTCAGCACTGGACTCTCGAAGGGCAGATTCACGTTGCACACTCTGGATAAGAGCATCGGTGTGTCGTTCAGCGGTTCCTGGAGAGATGAAGCACTGGCGTTCTCTCCCAGTTGGTGAGTTAGGTCGTCTAACAGTGTCGTGGTGGTTGCTTTCTCCATCTAAACAATCTCCAGCATCGACGTCTCCACCCCGAGAAGAATCCGAAGGGCGGACATCTGGCTCGTGGATAATTTCAGCGGCTTCAAGACGTCTTGCTTTTCGCTGTCGGAAGGCAGCTTTTGCTTCAATCTGGTCGAGGAGGCAGAGGTAGTTGTCGACTATGTCCTGCTTAATCTCGGAGGGGAGGAGTGAAGTGTTGGAGAGGTTGACGATGTCGGTGGCTGTCTTGTACTTAGGTTTCCTTCCTCGGCGAAACTCGTCAACGGTATCCTCCAGGAGTTCGACGAGGTTACGTTCAGTCCCAGTCGAAGCAATAGGGGGCGTGTCTGAAGATCCTATTTCCCAAGGAGGGTTCGAGCATTCTAGATCCGGAACCTGAGGACTGCGTGTACGAGATGGACTGCGTAATCGATCTATGAGCCGTAGATGTCCCGCCTGAGGACTTCACGGGCTTCTCTCCATCGGCATGGCTCATCAGACGTGTATAGGGGCTGATGATGAGGACGTAGGACGATGAACGAAGTTCAAAGAAATTACTAGAAAAGAACTAGTTACGTCGCGCCAATCTAGAGAGAAGTCATAGATGTAGGTGCTTCTCTCTCCAGAATAGTATATAGTGCTCACCTAGAGAGTAGTCATGAATAGAGACAGTCCTGGACAGATTGGTGCCTCTCCGATATTTACTTCTCTCTAGGATCGCGTAATCACGTGATTGGCGCGGACGTCGGTCCCTCATTGGTCTTGTAAAAATTGGGACTTTTAACCCCATTAATTGGATGTTTATACACAAGGCAGCACACCCTCTAACAACCTACAACACTGAGTCTTATTCATGTAACATCATGAGATGTTAATGGCCTTTGCCAATTCTGTGCGTGGCAGCTTACATTTTGATCGACTTATTTGTCATGATGTAAAGACATCTCGGCCGTTACTTAAAGGTTCCTGGCCCATTGAGAGGACTTCTCTATCAACACAATGATCCATCCTACAAACAATGAGGAACGCATCTTCGACGAAGAAACTGCACTACTGATCCAATCTCGAAAGCATCGCAAGCCGACCCCACTCCCATGGCTCCAAATATCCATTGTTCTCGTCCTTCAAGTTACTGAACCCATAACAAGCCTGTCGATATACCCCTACATTAACCAAGTATGAGTATTATTTCTTCGTTGGATTCCAGTGCTTAGGCTTGATCGTCCCATAGTTGGTCAGTGAGCTAGATATAACTGGCGGGGACGAGCGTAAAGTGGGCTACTACGCTGGTCTGATTGTACGGACTGGACCTTCTTCTCAATGAGGTACTGACTGCCCCACTTTGTTCAGGAGTCCCTCTTCTTTGCCACCGAGGCAATGACTATTCTCCAATGGAGTCGAATCTCCGACCGCGTCGGCCGGAAACCGATATTGCTAACAGGACTCTTTGGCCTTGCTGCATCTATGCTAAGTTTTGGTCTTTCCAAGACATTTTGGGGACTGGTGGTCAGGCAGGCCGTTCTCCTGAGAACCTAGTGACTAAAGTGACGTTTTCTTCTCAGCCGATGCCTTTGCGGACTTTTGAACGGAAACATTGGTATTAACCGCATCTCCCGCCTGCTCAAATAATATATTCGAATCTCTAACTTTAATCGCAATATACAGGCGTTCTGAAAAGCGTCATGGGTGAGTTGACTGACTCGACAAACCGTGCAGAGGGCTTCGCGTTCATGCCGGTGGTCTGGGCGACTGGCGCAACACTAGGGTTTGTATGGTAAATGTCAAACGTTTTGCGTCCACCATGTGACATTCTTGTCCAGACCCCTGTTCGGTGGCACCCTGTCCAGGCCAGCCGAGCGCTTCCCCGACGTCTTCGGGGGAGGATTCTGGAAAGATTATCCCTACTTCCTCCCTTGCCTGGCTACCTCTGCTTTTGTCTTCACTGCGTTCACGATTACCCTTGTGTTGTTCGAAGAGGTATGGTCTCTGACGCTCTGTTGCCTCTAGTAACACTAACTGACTTGTCTAGACTGTTTCAAAGGAGCGTCCACGCACTTCGTCTTCAAGCGAAGCCATTCCAATCGAGGAATCCTACCGAGATGTTCCTATCCCTTTGAGCAAGGTTCTTGTCTATCCTGTCATTCTCTCTGTCTCGAATTACACAAGTCTTGCCTTCCTCAATATATCACTCAATGCTTTGTTGCCTCTATTTCTGGCAACGCCTCTTTCTATCGGCGGTTTGGGATTTGATCCAGCCGCTATTGGCTATATCATGGGCGTTTATGGTGTTTGTACAGGGTTATTCCAGGCTTTCTACTTTGCCCGAATCATTCGATTCTTCGGCGAGCGAACCATTTTTGCCGCCGGAATTGCGTGTTTCGCGCCAATCTTTGCATCATTCCCCGTAATGAGTCTGACAGCTCAGAGTTCGGGGGTCACGGTAATTACGTGGTCGTGCATCGCTGTAGTGGTCATGTTAATGTCCATCTTAGACATGAGCTTCGGTGCGATTGTCGTTGTTTCATCCTTAGCCACTTACACTCACGCCTTTCCACCTTTTATTATTTTCTAAGGCTGCATCTTCATGTTTATTACGGCTTCAACTCCGAGCAAGCGCACCCTGGGAGCTACGAACGGCTTGTCGCAAACAGCTGTCTCGATTGTACGCGCCATAGGACCGGCTATGACTACTTCACTGTTCGCAGCATCTGTAGAGCATAACCTCCTGTGGGGATACGCAGTATATGCGATTCTCTTCGTATTTTCGTGCCTTGCTATCCTCCTCGCGCTCTGCTTGCCTCAGGAGATGTGGGAGGAGGCTGATAGCTGATTGTCACGCATATTACTAAACCCTACCTCGGGCCCGCTGCTACCTTCTGTTTTGCTTTTCGTACTGATGACAAATGTATAACATCTTCTCCGTAAACAAGAGAATTTCACTAACGATCATTGAGGCCACTGGAGTTCTCGTCGGTTCCTGGCAGATTCTGAGGAAATTCAGCGCTCTTGCCGATGGCTTATCGAAAGGCGCTCTTTGATAATCATATATGTTCAGCATACATGGTCGACTTGAAGATGTAATCATACTCGCTTCCTCCTCAGTCATGATTAATACTTTCAGCAGCCATGGGGAAGTACAGGCGAATTGCGAGCAGTAGGCGGGACAAGCTGCATGTCATATACTGTGCAGTGAACTTGGGACTCCCACTGTTGTTGGATTGAGGGCAGCACCGTGCGCCCATTTACGACCAGGTTAGTGTTGGGAATCGGCTGCTTCGCCAATGTTTCTGAATTGAAAATGCCCGGGTATGACATGTTGAGCAACACGTCATGAATGTCCGCTTCACGGATCTTGTCCCCAGTCTTCTCTGCAACAAATTGGAAGACATTTGCGCCGACGTCCCACCGGCCTAATGTGTGCAGATTCCAGTTGGCTTCAGCAGTAGCGATACAAGAGTAATGTGTGTAGAAATTGTAGTCAACTGTGCCGATGAGCTTCTTGGGAACGGCATTTCCAAGAAGGATTGCGAGGACATTGTTAGGCTTAGTATCAGTTCCGTTTTCATCGAAGGCTAAACAGAGTGCTTAATTTGTACTTGAATGATAATAGTAAAAGCGGCTCACCGAGAACTATGAGAGTTTTCTTGCTATTAAAATTTGGATTCTCCAGCAATGGTTCAAGGAAACCACGTGCCCATTTACCGGCCACTGTAACATTTGTGTCGTGTCCGTCGTTTGCTGCAGACCTCATGAAAAAATATAGGTAACCTATTGGCTTTGATATACCTACTCATGTTGGGGGTAATGAACATCCATTGTGGCAGAGCGTCCTGAGCCAAATCCTGCTCGAATAGCGTAAAGTTCTTGATCTTGTTGAGTCGGCTAGGGATCTGATTGATAGACTGGTAGATCACCAGCGGGCTGCAGATGAACATATCAGCAAGTCATCACATTAATTCGATGGACGGAAATATTACTTATGCTTCCTGACATAATCATTGGCACCATTGGAATTAAGATATTGAAAGCCCGTGAATCCTGTAGATGGCATGTCCTCCTGATATTCCCCCCATGAGATTCCTTTGTCATCCAGCAAATCTGCGATGCTTGAGATATTCGATGGAAGGTTTAAGAGATCGTCGCTGTCAATACCAAAGTAATCGCCTCCCACGGACTATCGTTGCGAGAGTTGGCATCAAGGTGATGCCGTCATATGAAACAGTCAAAGCACATACGGAGACATAGTTTGGCTCGGACGGATGGGTCACTGCAAAGTAATTTTGAAGGTACAACCCTTTTTCGGCTAACGCCTTAAGATTCGCTAGTGGTGACACCCACGCAATCAGATCTTACTCAATACAAGAGTCCATGTAAACATACGGTCCATGATGGCTGCGTCAAAGTCGGTGTTCTCAAGCCAAATGTGAATAATGCGATCGAAGACTTTGCCCTTGACAGCGTTGTCATGGCCCTTGTTGTCCTTGTTGTCCTGGTTGCCCTTGTTACTCTTGTCGCCCTTGTCGCCCTTGTCGTC
This sequence comes from Termitomyces sp. DKA64, assembly GCA_017657295.1. Lineage (NCBI taxonomy): Eukaryota > Fungi > Basidiomycota > Agaricomycetes > Agaricales > Lyophyllaceae > Termitomyces > Termitomyces sp. DKA64. The sequence goes on from JAGGAV010000578.1 coordinate 7,510, forward strand.
CCTCGCAGATGCCTAGAGTGAGGTTTGACGTTGATTAATCACTTTCCAGAACAGCAGAAGGGAACGAACAAAGGTCATTAAAAAGATAACGAATATCGCAAGGAGCCACAAGAAATGGGATCGCATCGTTCAAACAAGTCAGGGAAGCGAGCGTCTAGACTCGGATCACCTGGACTGAAGCACCTTACGATGCCTTTTAAACTGGAAGAGTTGTTGTTTTAAGTTTATAGAAGATCGATAGGACCTCGTGGCAACACAGTGAACGTGCTCCTGTCAGCCGACAATATTCCAAGATTAGAATCCATGGACCGCGACGATTCAATGCATATACTCATATAATCCGAGCTCCGAGATCTGAAGACGACACTACCACCTAGAAGAACCCACTTCACTCAAGCGAATGTTCACATGTCAAGACAGAACGTGGAATTCGCACAAACACCACCCTTGGCCCTAGACTTGCTTTCATGGCAACGAGTAGAGCAATGTAGAATGCTAGGCAGTCGGACTACTGAATAGTGACACTAGTCGAGAAGCAAAAACCTGGTTTAACCATGTACTATTAGGTCCTCGGCACTAACTGGTCAATAATGGCTATTACCCGGCGACTCGGTTCACACCTGGACAACCGGTACACTGATTGGATGGATGACACATGGAGAAATAAATCTAAAAATAGAACCTCATAATTGATTTTGTCAATATTGAGCGCCTCAAGCACTCAGTCAACGATTTGTCTCTAAATTATGTGTACAATATGGTCATCTTTAGCTTGACATACCCCACCTCAGGTTTCTGTTTCTATCGATTACCAAAGTCTATCACTCTTCCCGACCTTCCCATATACTTTCAAAGCTTCGTTCCTAGTTGGAAACTATCCTCAGAAGCTCTCAGTGGATGGGAAGTCTTGCTGGAGTGGGACTGTCAGATGATGCGCACTATCTATGGTGAACTGAACATTGTTCCTAATATGCTTTTGGTTTACCCGCATAGTTCTCCATGACTAAAGCCATCCACAGGCAGTGACACGTGTGCACCGATCCTTTTGGCTGCTTTTGCAAGTATCTTTAGCTAGAGTTTTTCCTCCACGGTCTTTCCTTATCAGATCGCGCTAAAAATGAATGAACAGGTATGGGCCGTTGCACACACGGCACGTCCGAGATCTAGATCACAAACCTTACACTAATCCAGTCACTTACACTAATCCAGTCACTTACACTAATCCAGTCACTTACACCAATCCAGTCACTTACACCAATCCAGTCACTTACACCAATCCAGTCACTTACACCAATCCAGTCACTTACACCAATCCAGTCACTTACACCAATCCAGTCACTTACACCAATCCAGTCAATAGAAGGTGTACCAATACCATATGCTTGATAATAACATCATTACTTTACAAGTTAGTATGGACTGTCACCAGCATGACATGTCCAAGTTCTAGTTGATGTCATATGCTGACTATAATCATCACAACGCGTCATATTAACTGAAACATGGGGCCAAACAATTGACCATCACATCCTTGGTGTCCCTGGGAACAAGAGCATGATGAACAAGTTGTATACAAGACAATGGACAATAGGGTATCGGTGCATGGAGGGCCACCTCAAAAACATGAATTCATGCATACTCAAAGATCCCTCATATTACTCACATGGTACCAAAATATGGACATTTCCTGAAGATATTATCTATGTGTGGGTCAATGCTAACTGTGTGACCCTCTTGACAAGCCGACACTGCTGGCACTGGAAACTGTTTCCACTTAAAAAGTGTAAAAGAAACATGTCATGCCATTTCTTTGTGAGCTTTTTGTTTTGGAAAAAGACATTTTCCATTGTCTAATGCCTTTTTCTCCCTGAAATATGTGCACTAGAAATGGCATAACATGTTTCTTTTTCACTTTCCAGAAGAAACATAATAGGCTGCCAGCAGTGCAATCAATAATGGCATAGTTATAGTTGTAATAGTGAAAATGGGATATGGCAAGTACACACCAGAGGTCAAAGACATAGGTTTCAATGCATTTATATGAGTAAGATATCCCAATGTTTCAATGGGATCAACATCAGGAGAAACAATTATATAATCTTGTTCACAATTGATACACCATCTACATACCTGATTTTTCTGTGTTTTCAGGATAATGATCATTCAGAGGTTGTAACTGGAATGTTGGAGATGCCTGGGGAGTTCAATAGGACCGTATCCTGTAGAAAGGCATCAACAATGACTATTACATGAAGGGAAGGAAGAGACCAAGGGACCTCAATGGAACAATAAATCAATGGACAAAGAAATACATACAAACAGTTTAGCAATTTTGAGGACAAAAAAGACAGCAAGACAGTTATGTACACTGCTGGCAGCTAATAGTTTTTCTCGTAGCATCAGATTTGTATCCTGGAAAAAGTCTTCTTCCATTGTCTGGAGCCTTTTTTTATGAGAAATACCCCTTTTGGAGATAGGATAACATGTTCCTTTGGCAATTTCTTCAATGAAAACAGTTACCAGTGCCAGCAATGGTAAAGGGGGGAAAGCCTGCAAAGGGTTGACATTGAAGGCAAGGGACCTCGATGGAATGGTAGATCAATGAACAACAGATACATGTCAACAGTTTAAAAATTTGAGGACCAAAAAGACAGCAAAAGATGGTTATATAAAGGGGAGGAAAGCTTGCAATGAGTTGACATTGAGAACAATAGATCAATGAACAAACAAAGATGTACAAATAGTTCAATGATTTTGAGGACTAAAAAGACAGCAAGATGGGGAAGAAAGGCCTTGATCTATTCTAGATCTTGGAATATTTATGTAAATGTAATTGACTGGGGATCACAT
>JAGGAV010000579.1:0-10336 GCA_017657295.1 Termitomyces sp. DKA64
GATGACATTCCCATGCAGGAATCTGAGTGCATGGGCTAGGAGGAGTATTCTCAGCTGAGGCTTTAGCTGGGAGGGGGTTTTGTATGTCTGAGGGGAGGCTTATTATTTTGGGTGTAGCATCAATAGCAGCAACAGATATATTTGAATTTGATTGTATGGACAGGGAGGCAAAACAATTAGCACTAGGTAATGAGGGCATACAGGTCATCCATTGCCTCTTTAAAAATCCTCCCCTGTCTCTGCCAATGTGACCTCTGACTCATGGGCAACCTCAGTGGACAGAGTAGGTAGGAGGGCATCTGGAGAGGGGGCTCCTGACACATCCCAAGCTGCTAGGAGCTGGGCAAGCAGCTCCTCCTGCTCTGCTGAAGGGAGGTAATGCACTTCCAACTCTTGAGGAAAATGGCCAGCCTTTCCACAGCATTGACACAACAAGGGAGTGGAGAACTGCTGGTGGGAGGTGTCAACATTCATAGAGGCTCCCTGGGATAGAGGATGTGGGGGAGCAGCTGGAGGAGCATGGAAAGGAGCAACATGAGAGGGAATAGAAAGGATTGTGCCTGCTTGAGGGGTGGCCAGAGAGCAAAAAGGAACTGGAGGATGCTGAGTACATTGCAGCTCACATTTGAGTTCCATCAGCTGCCACTGCTCATATGCCACCTTGTACCAGATGTCTATGTGTTCATCATCTGGGTTCCCCTCAGCCATATTACCAATACAGTCAATGGGGGAGAGGTGGAGTCCTTCCCAAAAGATGAGGCAGAGCTGACAACTATCTGGATACTCAGCCTGCTTGACCAAGGCATGAAATGAATCAATATACTCATTCAAAGACCACTTCCCCTGACCATACTGATCTTGGTCTCAAAGAGAGAGGGCAGCAGTCTTGGCTGGGTCAAGGAGGAAGAACTCAGCTTGGTTTCCTTCTCAAACTCTATCCAACTAGCAAAACTCTCTACTCCTCCTGAATGCCAGAAGATGCACAATGCATAGGTCAAAGCTCAGCCCATCTTCATATAGGAGAGGACCCAGGCAATCTTGAGGGCATCAGAGGTGAAGGCTTCACCACTCAGCTGAATATAGGTGATACAGGACTGGAGGAAATGTTCCCCAACCTTATGGTCCCCATTAAAGACATCAGAAAGCATAGGGCAAGGAAGTTTGGAGTGGAGAGCCAAAAGGCCTGAATTAGGGGCCAAAGCAGACCTTTCTACAGCTGCTGGGGGATAGGGGGAGTGGTAGGAGCAAGGGGGAGGCATTCCAGAAGGGTTTGGAGGAAGAGGGACACAGCTTCAGTAGTTTGGCATAGTCCAGTGAGTTCAGCAGTGTGGGAGGTAAGGGAAGCTTGGGTAAGTTGGACCTGTGTCTCTAGAGCCAACAAGCAACTCCAGGCTTCATCCTGGGGGCTTGAACTGTCAGGGGGAGGCTGGCTGGATCATAGTGAAAGCACAGAGAGTAACAAGTTGCTGGTGGGGGAGTGACCTTTTAGTTGCACTGACTTATTGGAACAATTGACACAATTATATTGACTTATCAAAACAATTGAAAAGGGGGCTCCCAGACCAGAACCAGAGACTTGTTCTGCTGTATGGGTGACTTCTGGAGGCTGTGGCTAAGTCACACAACTGGCAGAGGGGAATCCAAAGTCTATTCAGTATTGTACAAGGGTCTATGACATAACTACTCACCTGGCAGAGGGAGATCCAAAGAGAACAAGTCTAAGAAGCTCCCTGGCCAGGTGTGACACTTCAGAAAAACTTCTAACTCTAATCCAAAGGTGCAAACTCTGGAAATTGCCACAACTCCAGAGATTGTACCAAAAATGCAAATCCATTGTAAATGGCCTCAATCTCCAAACTCACAGCATGTGACCACATGAAAATATAACCAAAGAATAGCTCTTTATCAAAAGTATTTGTCACCAGAAGATGGGAGGACGACAATGAAAGGCAGGTCTGGAACAGAGGAAATAAACCAGAAGGTCCAGTATGAACAGTCTCCTAACAGCCATAGAAGGTCTAGCCATCAAAGGAGCAGAGGTGGGCATCTTCCAGGACATCTGGCATAGAAACTGGGAGGGTCAACAGGAGGAACTTGTTGCTCAGGCAGCCTGGTCACTAAAGTTGGGATGCATCACCAGTGCCAAATCTGTCCATGCAGACAAATGGGCTCTCCACAATGGACTCCTGACCTTCTGAGACCACATCTATGTGCTCAACAACTTGGAACTCCACCAGAGGATTGTAGATTGTGGGGGGGCATTGCTTTCTGCAGCTCTTGTAGATATAGTGTAGCCTCCATGGTACTGTATACTATAGCACTATGTGCCAAGCACATTAATTGAGAGAAAAAAAAAAAAAAAAAAAAAAGAGGATTATAGAACAGCACCACAACTCTTGAATTGCAGGACATCCTAGCCAATAAAAAACACTGGAGCTAGTGTCCTAGAACTACTGGGGGCCCCAGATGTCCTGGTACATTGGGTCCTACACTAGTACATGTGATCTCTGCCTCCAGACCAAGCCTCAACATTGTCTCCCCACCAAACAGCTCCATCCCCTACTCATTCCCATGGAACAATGAAGTGTAGCTTCAGTGAACTTCATTGTAGAGCTCCTCAATGCCCATAGTTACAATGCCATCATGGTAGTGGTGGACCTATATGGCAAGTGAGCACATTTCATCTGTGCTCACACCACTTGCTCTGTCATGGGCACTGCTAACCTGTACCAGAAGAATGTCTGGAAGCTCCATGGCCTCTCCAATTCCTATGTGTCCAACCAGGGCCCACAATTTATAGTGGACTTCACCAAAGAGCTCTACCAACTACTTAACATAAAGCTTCATACCTCTACTGCCTATCACCTGCAGTCTGATAACTGGGACAAACTCCTCCCCAATGCCAAGTTCCAGTACAACAACTATGTTCACATAGCCATTCAAGTTTCACCCTTCTTCCTGGCCACTGGACATCACCTGCACATGAGCTTCAAACTCCAGGCCCAACCTTTGGAGAATGAAGTGGTGAACAAGTTTGTGGACCAGATGAAGATTGCACAGGAGGAAGCCTGAGCAGCTCTGGCAAAGACAAAGGATAACATGGCACAATATTACAATTGTGGAAGGACCTTGGCACCCAAGTACCAACCCAGAGATTGAGTTTACCTGGATGCCTCTGATATTACAACCACCCAACCATTGAAAAAGCTCTCACACCACCTATTAGGACATTTCACAGTAGAATGGCAGGTAGGGCCCCTAGCTTACTGACTCTGGCTCCTTGCAGGGATGCACCAGCTTCATCTGGTATTCAATATGGTCAAGCTAACACTGGCCTTGGAGGACCCTATTCTAGGGTGATGCCTGGCATCCCCTCCACCCCTGGTGGTGATCAACAACAACAAGGACTACAAGGTGGAGGAGATCCTGGATAATTGTCTATTCTGATGGCAGCTACAGTACAAGATGAAGTGGAAGGATCATGGAATTGAGGACATCTCCTGGGAACCCTGGGAGAATGTGCATGTGCCTGGACTTATCAGAGAGTTTTACCAGAGGCACCAAGATGTGCCTTGAGCCATTCAAGGAATTTATATCATTTCACCAGTGGACCAGGCAATCTGGAACTTCTTCTATCCTGCATGTTGAGATGCCACATGCTAGAGGGGAGGTGATATTAGGGGACTTCCATTTCTGACCTCCACACCCAACCTATGCCAACTCTCCTTGACCCACTCCCCTCCCCAAAGGCTTGTTTGACATCTCTGGGGGTCATTCTCCTTTTTAGAAAATTCCCAGAGCTTGCCATGCTTCCTCATCAAGAGCACTCTCCTAAGGTTAGGGTTAGCTCTGGTCTTTTGTATAGTCATTCCCATGTCTCCACCACCTACTGATGTGCCATGCCAAGCAGTCAGGATCCTTAGACTTGTTCTCTTCAGATTCCCCTCTGATAGGTGATTAGTTACTGTTGTATTGTCAATTACCCATTCTAATATACTTTGAATTCCCCTCTGCTAGCTGCATGACTTAGCTGTCACTCCCAGAGGTCATCCTTACACAAACAGTTTGAAATGGTACAGTAACCCAAGATCTTTCCATAGCCCATAGATTTCAGCTTCCACCAACTGCTACTGTGCATGGCCTGGTAACAAGTCACCTCATATAAAATCTTCAATTCCACCAAGACACATGAAACTTTTGCTTACCTTGTACTCCTAATGAATACATAAATTATATTACTGTCATTTATCAAGACCCCAGAATCTCAGGAAAATTGGAAAGACTGCAATGAATTTTTTTCTTGAGGGCATACATCAAAAACAACATTTGGGGGTAACAAGTCACCCCTGCAGCATTTGTCAAGCATGTTTGAGGAGTGACAACAGATGACCTTCTCACCCTTAAACAACCATGACACCCTTGTTCTAGTACAAGCTAGAGTCTATGAGCTATTCATCCACCCCTCTCATATCAACCATGAATGGCACTTGTCTGTTTTTGACCATAAGAACACTTTGGGATGGATTTCAAGGAAGAAAAAGATGAGATACTAAATATATACAACAAAAATAATGCCTCACCTGTGTAAAGGGACAACCCTGCTAAGTAGCCCAGATAAGTAACTCTGACTTGATATGGCCTTAGTCATAGGGATAGTATACTCTCTAGCATTACCAACCAACTGGCTGCCAAGTCCCTGCATCTTCCAGATAGTAGTAGCCAGCCCTTGATAGTCATTGAACCCTATTTCTCCTTTTGATATATTGTTGTTAACCACTGCTTATCATACCCAGGCTGCTTACCACATATAGCATTAGTCAAAGCATAGCCATAGATGTAGTATATAAGCCAATCAGCAGGATAGAATATCCTCTGACCAAACAATAGCAGCATTTTCCAGGCCTATCCAGCAAACTGACTGTAAGAACCCCAGCATTGCCCCTTGCTTAGCTTGCTATACTTGTCCCTTGCTTGACTCTTGGCTGCCTTGTGCTCCCTCAACTCTTGCTTGTCACTTGTGTCAGCCTACTCTAGCCAAGTTTACCTGCAGAGTGTTTGTTCTCCTCACAACTTGACCATGTGGTTTTTTGATCAAAAAAAATTGGTAAAAACCATAGGCTGATGAAAACTCCATTAGTATAGCATAGGCTTGGATCAAGTCATTTTGCCAACCTAAAAGACTTGAGATGAATTCAATGTTGACAAAAGAAGTGACAAGATCTGAAACTAGGTCAATTGGTCATAATAAGCTTCTAGTTACAACATTGTTACAGAATCAGGCTCTGTAATATTGGAGGAAAATGATTTCAATTGGAATTAACTCATTCATGCCTGAACATTTACTGACATTGCATTGTGAAACAGTGAGTAAGCCAAAAGAAGATGAGTACATGGGCAAAAACAATCATTTTTGGTCACATCACAAATGTTGTTAGAGAGGATATTCTAGAATATTGGTCTGACCACCTTAAGACTTGCTACAGAGTAAAGGAAGACATGAAACTCCTTTATTGTACACTCAAAAATGTCAAAAACAATGAATTGCAAGAGTAAGAGAGGAAATGACTCATTACTACCTCTGACCCAAGAGTGGGTCACACACAGTATGGCATAAGATAGGTGACATCAATAGACAGCACATTTATGTAATCAGGTTACATAAGTACCAAGATGGCCAAATCTTTGTTGAAAAAAATCAAAAATCATTTGAGAGGAGCTGCCATCATGGTCTGCACCCTTTGAACTCTGCTAGCAGTCTCAGTCTCCAAGATAACATCATTATTCATCATATTTTTCTGGCTTTTATGTCCTCCATCATCATCTTGTTTGTTTTTAGCATTTCATGCTGTTTGGCAAAAAAATCAAGAACTGATCAGAATTCTTTTTACTTCATTTCTTTCTTGATCTGATTGTACTTGTTTTGTCTAATCCAAATTTTTGAAGTAAGGCTCTAGCTATTTGGTCTCTTTCTGCTGTTCTGCAAGTGTTGCCATCTGATGTGCTTTTTTTAGAGTTTTTATGAAATGTTTGAGTGCAGATACTTCTGTAATGACATCTCACTCCTCTCCAATATCTTCATCATCTGAAATCTCTTCCAAGTCTCCAGAGTTTCTGACATGATTGATGTCAAGTCAAATGATATCATCTTCAATGAGATGACCCTGTTTGTTTGATATTTTATCATTTTGGACATCTTCAATGGTGGGTTTATAAGGGGAAAGTTGATGGCTAGAATGATTTTAAGCCCCTAGCATAGTCTGCCCTTGACTTCTGAGGCACCAAGTTGAATAAGTGTCTTTTTTTTTGCAGGTGTGAACCTTCTCCTCCTCTACTAAGTCACATGTGGTCACATGTTTGTATCATATGAGTGGCAAAAATCTTAGACTTCAAAAATATCAAGTACACTTCAAATGCTTAGAAAAACATCAAGGAAAATGATATAAGAGAGAGAGAAAAAAAAGAATTTTGTTATGGCTTCTCCTCTGTAAATAAAAAACATATCTCAAATCTGGCTTCTGGGAACTCTTTTCAGGCATCCTCAAAGTAAGTTTCAGAGACCCAACAAGCTTTAAAATGGTTTGACAAAGACAAGGAATCTCTATATAATGAGACAACACATGGAAAGGCCTCTTAGCCAATGGATTATAATGCTATGACTTTGCAGGCTGACTAAGGCTGACTAAGGCTGACCTAATAAGATAAGAAGATTATCTACTGATAAGAAATTTGAAGAATTGCATGGCTGTTTTTCATGCTAATAATTATTGATTAGAGTGACAACAACACATCAAACACATATCAAAGTGTGTATTGGGTTATTGATGCATTGATCAATGCTTATAATTATTGATTAGAGTGACAATGGCACATTAAACACACATCAAAATGTGTATTGGGCTATTCATGTATGAATATATATGCTAATAAAAATTTAACAGAGCTTATTAGTGACACATTGACATTATGTAAGCAATGTTCAATGGTTTTTGGCTATTTAACATCACAAACAACTGCAAATATTATCTATCTAGAAATTCTGAATGGTTTAAAAATGTAAGTTTCACTTTAGATAAAACAACATCTATCACTAACTTTTAGGGGGCACAGTGGCTCAGCTGGCACCACCATGTCCCAAAAAGCAGGTCATGTGACTTGCAAGTGCAAGGTCAGGGTTTTGACTCTAGCTAAGTGCGCCTGTGTAGAAAACACCTTAGACACCATGTGGGTTACTTTAATGCCACCAGAAAGCCACCACCTGCATGTGACTGATTAGGAAGGCTTTGTTGGTCAGGCCACCCCCAAACAACTAATCAGCATGTGATACAAAGAAGCATGATGACCACCATGCCTGTGACCAGATGAGAAAAACAAACAGTTTCCCCAGCTTGACGGATTTGGGAGAGGGTCTCAGGGTCCTCGTGAACCAAGTGGGTCAAGGTATGGGTAGGCAAGAGGATAGGAGTCAATAGTTCGATCAGGCTGCCAAAGTTACTGTGTGGTCCATTGGATGGATTGAGTGGTTGCCAGTTTGATCAGGTGCCTAGCCAATTGGTCCGGCATGTCTGTCACTAGGCAGCTCACTGGCCATTTCATCGCAGGTTCCAAATCTTGGGATTAATCTTCCAAAAGTATCATCTGGGCATGGGGAAGGGTGGAGTCATGACTACCCTTGGTGAGAGTTGACTAGAGGGAGGCTCTGAGCTGGCCAATTGGGTTCCAGCCCTACACCAATCAACTCTGACTAAGCCCTGCCAAGTATAGCTGGGTTCAGAAATTGGGAAGGCACATTAATGGCAGATGGTGTGGGGACTTAGTGTGTGGGAAGTAGTATGAACTCCAACAAAGTCAAATTATAGTAAAGTAGCTATGAGGCGTAACTAGCATCAGCTGAAAAGGGATCAGGCCAGAGAACTAGCCGGAGTGTTCATAATCACCACCCCCCATTACATACTGCAGGACCTAGGACACTATGTTCACATGTAAAATAGGTCTCAAAACAAATAAAACGATTCATCATCATTATCACTAACTTTTATATATTTTAGTGTAAGATAGATAGTGATTGGACTTGACCAAAAATTCTGAATGATTGACAAATTTAAGTTTGACTTGAGATAAAATAACATCCATGACTAACTTTTATATATTTGAGGATGTAATATAGTTTGTGTAGTATAGAGAAACTCTTATTAGAATTGGATATGTTAGGGCTGGGACTAAGCATTCAGCTTTGAAATCAAACTAAGTGCAGCAAAATTGGGGCTGGGACTAAGCATTGAGTTTTGAAAACAAAGCCCTAACTGAGCACAGCAAAGTTGGGGCTGAGATTAAGCATTAAGTTTTGAATACAAAGCCCTAACTGAGCACAGCAAAGTTGGGACTGGGATTAAGCATTGAGTTTTGAACACAAAGCCCTGACTGAGCACATTGAAGTTGGAGTTGGGATTAAACATTGAGTTTTGAACACAAAGCCCTAACTGAGCATAGCAAAGTTGGGGCTGGGATTAAGCATTGAGTTTTGAACACAAAGCCCTAACTGAGCACAGCAAAGTTGGGGCTGGGATTAAGCATTGAGTTTTAAACACAAAGCCCCAAGTGAGTGCAGTAAAGTTGGGGCTGGGTCTCAGTCAGGCATTTGGGGGCAAAGCCCCAATGAGGTAGACCTGTGCCAAAGGCACAGGGCATACATACCTTGTCATTTTGGTGAAGGGTATGTTTTGATTATGTAACACATGTCATCTATTGATGTCACCTAGCTTACAGTGCAAGTCATGACCTCCCCAACACCTCTATTTAGGTACCTAAGATTTCTTGTAGAATTTTTCTGATTTTTCTAGGCAGGAAACCTATCAGAAAACGGCAATTTCTGCAAAAAAAAAATTCACATGGATGTTTCACTTTTTCGATGGGTCAAGTACAACATTGGCCTGGCCGTGAAGAAAATATGCGCTGGAATCCGAGGTTCATATTGATCTTTCTCTTCCTGATTGTCAGAAAGCCAATGCCGAAGGTCAAAGAACGCAAGAGTGCTGTTTGGCTAATAGAAAATTTCCTTTTTTGTAACCCTAATGATTATGTAATAGGGTTTGTTTCATTTTTTTGAGGGACTAAAATTCAAATGTTGAGCTCTTGCTTTGAAAAGCACACCAAAGATAGATAGAGTGTATATAAAGAGATCTAACATGTTTTTGAAGCCCTGAAAAACCCTCCAAAAAATGTAGTTCGAGTTGGAGTACTTTTGTTTGTTCCCTGCCAAATCAAGTGGTGCGAAGTGATGACTCGCACTGTATGGAGAGCTTTGACTGTATATCAGTAAGATCACCTGACCCTCACGACAATGGGGGAGGTTCGACCGGACTGGTTAGCCGGTGTTGAGTGTTAGGTGATAGCCTATTGGTAACTGACATGAGTGTCAGCTAAAAGATCCGGGAAGAAAGTGTTTGATCTATGTATTCCGGGTCTAGATCTCAGAATGGTTCCGAGTATCGAAAGCGGTAGTAATCCCCGGAAGTAACTGCGACTAATCTCCAGAATTGCTAGAGATCTCCAAGTCCGGAGTAAAGACGAGGCAGATAAATCTACATATATCCTAATTGGACCGCAATGTCAAACCGAGTAACTGCAAGGTATAAAAGGACTATCGTTTAAACCAAATTTTATCACTAGCATGGCAGCACCGGAAGTTTTCCCTCTCAACGACCATGCTCATTTCAAACTTGGAGTCTCTAATGCTAAGAATGCAGAAGAAATCACTATTGGAGACTATCTTCTCGCTCGTCTTCAACAACTTGGCGTTACTGCGAGTTCAATGATATCGTTTGATGTGTACGAAATCATCTTACCCTCGTCTAGTACATATTTGGTGTCCCAGGAGATTTTAATCTCGGTTTCTTGGTAAGTGCTTCTCTATGTTCGATTATTGTCCTCAGTATTTTCAAGGACCTTGTCGAGGACCATCCCACCATCGAGTGGATTGGCACTTGGTCTGTCAACGTTCTCTGTGGTCATCCGTGAAAAGCTCATGTGGGGCAGCAATGAGCTCAATGCCTCTTATGCAGCCGACGGATATGCTCGAGTAGATAATACCATTGGTGTGGTATCGACTACGTACGTCTTTCGAACTAGAGACATGTTATGTTAGCGGGGCTTACACATATGAGCAGGTTTGGGGTTGGGGAATTGTCCGCAATCAATGGCATTGCAGGAGGTAAGTCTAACACATTGTAACAGACAAACCAATGCTCACTTTGATTCATCTCAGCCTTCTCTGAAATGGTCCCTATACTAAATCTCGTTGGAGTTCCTAGCACAGTTCAACAAACCTCTAAGCCATTAT
>JAGGAV010000581.1:0-10288 GCA_017657295.1 Termitomyces sp. DKA64
ATATTCCCACAGTTGTACCATAGAAAGTTCAAGGTCCATATTATACGACCAGTCTGGCCATTTCCCATCATCCTTCTTGAAGACGTGCCCTGTCCAGGTTGCGGTCACCTTCCCCACTGGCAGAACAGTGGGGTTCGAGGATGCATCTACCTTTTGCATCTCGGTGATCTGGTCGGGGGTGGGAGACATTGTGGGTTTTGAAGTTCCGGTAGGCATAGTCATAGTATTATCAGCGTGTGATAGTAACACAGCACGGAGACGAGTCAAGAAAAAAAGTCCACTATGCGAGTCGCGCGCAGTCTACTCCGCGTTATCCGGATAATCAATCCAGGGGTAAGAGATTGATGATCTTGTTCGAGTCGTCAGGCACAGATTCAGTTCTTCGTACTATTCAGTTGTACGTTGCAGCACAGTCCCATAACCTGTTAGAAACTGAACCTAGATTATACAGACACCATTAGTGTCAATCCTCAGTCTGTAGTAGAAACGACTCTATTTGTACCTAGATTATACAGACATCGTTAGTGTCAATCTAGCGTACATGTAAGTATAGAGTTCGACCATCTAGTTTAGGCATTACTCACCCTCAGTCTGTAGTAGAAACGACTGAGGGTGTTCGACTGTGTGTATGTAGTATATATATTAGTTCTCGTCCATTGTTCAGAGGGGTGGCCACGATGACAAAGAGTATGTGATATGTGTGATAGCGCAATGAATGTGGCGTGCTTACGGTGCTTTGTCCGCCAGATCGCAACACACGAAAGGAAAGAGGAACATACGACAGAATGGGTATATCGGGATTGAGGCCCGGCTTGCTTAGATAGACGCACTACCAACTACCATACTAGTGCATTTTCATGTGTACCATGACATGCGTCGCCCACATAGACATCAATCAAAGGTTTTTGATTGGTTCATTTAATGCTAATGCTAATGTGGATGTGGATACGGACGTGGCTCGTGGAACGCCTGTTCAGGTCTTTGTTTTTTCGGACTTGTTGGTTCTTGCTGCGCTCGGGTCTGGTGGTGACGACAACAAAGACGAGGATCCTCCCAAACTCAGGCTTAGGACATGAGGACTCCTGTGGTAAAAACTTTTCACTCTTCCCTCTCAATGCTAGGCACTCAATCTAGGACACCCCAGAAGTTGGCTCCAGTGAAGAAACCATTTACGCACGACCCGGCACATGGGTCCATGCGATCTGTCACGGAAATTCGGAGCCCGGCGGTAGCCCTCATCAGTGCAGATAGATCGATAGATAAGTGCACGATCCTAACGCCCATATATACTCGTTGGACTGTTGCATTGAAAGCTTTTGTTCCCGGCTTTACCTCTTCCCTCCCTTACCGCTTGTGCAACATTGTAAGTTACACAGTCGGTCATTACGTGGTTAAAATGCTCCGTGTTAACTATCATACTGTTCGCTAGCAGCAAATAGCGTTACCCTGAGACTATGGATCGTCCAACGACACCGCTGAACGAAAAGCCTTACCCAGTTCGTGCTATGATCTGTCACCTGCCCATGAGCTTCAAGTTGACGGCTGCTTTGATCACGCTAAAGAACATGAGCACCTGTAGACTGAAAGCTGCAAAAGTTCATGTTCAAATCGTTGAGCAGAAACCCGAAAACGGCGAATATTGCCCTGATCTCCTTCGTGCCCATACTCTCAAAGCAGGCGACATTGTTAAGGTGTTCGACCCACAACCCATGGCGTTGACAGTATGTTCACCGCACCATTGACACAGCCATTCACTGCAGGGCTGATCAACTATAACATATCGAAGGGTCAACACAGTCCTAAGGGTGTCGAATCATATGCATACCGAATCGAAGGATTCCTTGATTTTACAGTATACAGTTTCATTGGTCCCATGATCGAATGCACCAGGGAACGCTTTTATCACGATAACCTTCAGGCTCTTGTACGAGCGTCGCGTTCGGACACATCGGAAGCTTTGCCGGTCAGTGATTCTATTAATTCTATCAATACATAGATGCGATCGGACCTCAAGTAAACAGGTCGGCACCATCGTGACTGTTAAAAAATCATTTACACTCAGCAACAGAAAGAATATCTTCTCCCCAGGCGAACTTGTGTCCATACGAAGCGGACCCAAGACTCCAAGGGTCTGAACTGCAAGTTTCATAGGATGATTTGAAACAAGACTGATGCATTAATATGTAGGGGCAGAATTATCCACACAGACACCCAATCGAAAAAGCAGTATATGATGTAAGACGAGTTGAGATTTCACAGAAGCCTTTCTGTGTCAGGAATACGAATGGCAACCGTGTCTTTCATTCAGACTTGGAAAGGGTTTCCTAGAGACCTGTCGGGAAAGCAGAATTGGTTGAATATAATGTAACTGTGATATGTCTTCATCAAGAAATTCTTGGCCTCAGGCACATACTAAAAATAGTTATAAGGTCTACAAATGTAGAACAAGGTTTGTATGGGTAGGCTCGCGCTCAGATCCGTCTGCATTTGATACCTCAGCCTCCCTAATCTCTCTCTTCAGTAACTCCATACCCAGTACCTGTTCCGTACATTCACCTTCAAAAACTATGTGGTCCTTCCGCTAATCCCAAGCATTTTTCTTAGCTCCTTTGACCTGTTGAAACCCATATACAATGCTGCTGTTGCACCAATCCTCCCTTCATGTCCAGACCCATCTGAGTATATTTCACCTCCGCTTCATTCTTCCGCTCTCTCTCTCCACCACCTCACCCATACTCCCCATCTATGTCAAATTTGATGGGACACTTCCCTCCTGGTACCTTGCTCATTACATCGGTTTCAACATCCTCCAGACTGAGATGTGGCTTTTTTTCAGAATCAATGATAAATCAGCAATGATAAATTAGTAAGCAATGCTTGATTGAGAAGATAGCAATTGGTAGGTATATTTTACTGAACTAGGAATGAAGGGTGGATCATCTTTGGTATGGGACACATGAGGATTTGAAGCCTTTCTGCTCATAGATGGTTTTATCATAGCCAAAACAGGAATTGGTGTCTGATACTTTGTATGGCAGTATGTTTCTTCACTGGAGCCAACTTCTGGGGTGTCCTAGATTGAGTGCCTAGCATTGAGAGGGAAGAATGAAAAGTTTTTACCACAGGAGTCCTCATGTCCTAAGCCTGAGTTTGGGAGGATCCTGCCACAGGTTCTTTTTACAAGTTAAAGAAACAGCATGAACTGTTTCTTGATTTGTTATATTTGTACTTACCAATGGAACCCTTGCCATATCCTCTCCAGAAACATCTGATGATTCCATGCTAAACTACAACTCTATTGATACGTGCGAAAGTTGGGTTCAACTTCCAGGCAAAGAGTCAGAAGGTGATTCTTACAATATGAACATTTTCCTCCACTTTTACTTTTGCCTTCCTCATGCTATGCTTGGTCACATTCTTGGTATGGTAAATCAAAAACTCATTAACTTGTGCAGGCAGATCAGAGCGCTCCGAAAGCACTAGCCTGAATCAAGTTTCTTGGTTGGTTAAGTGTGCGGCCTCATAACTTGGTCACTAAATGTTGCCAGGACTGGTGTCACATCGCATGTAGCTTCCAAGAGGAAGCGTGCAGAAAGACATTCAGCCATACTTCCATCATTTGCCAGGACTGTTATATTGTCCATATCGCTCAAAAGTCGACAGATCTGCTCATCATCCCCAGACACGAGCACATGCAGCGCTAATGGTAACCAGGACTGGTTCTAGCAGCTTGAGTTCTTTACCAGCTATGGTAGCTGCAGCTCTGGGCTTGACCTCGAATGTGACACGTGGTAGATTGGGCAGAGACATGGCCAGCTATGTTCCAGAAAACTCCTGCGTGCCAACAGATATCATAGGTATTTTCCTGACAAAGAATAGCAAGTCAACTATGAGGTGTATCTTGCCAAGCACTGGTTCATGCCAGAGTTGGAAGCAGTCAAAGCGAGCATGCAAATCCCTTAAAATAGTGATGACATTATAAAGGACATTGATCCCGCCACCATACAGACTACTTGCTCTCGCCTCAAGATTGAACATGTCAAGCATTGGGAACACTCTTGCCGCATACGTCTGCTAACTGACCAGTAGGAAAAGTAAAAATGATCAGTAGGAAAAGCAAAACCTGGTCACCATCCTGTAGACTCCAAGTGAATATATGAGCAACTTTCGCATCGACTGTCGCAGGATTAGTAGAACTTGAGCTAGCTGCATTGACCTCTGGCATTTTCAAGCAAGACTGTTCATCGTAGTGATGCGTATTCCCTAGTTTGACAATGGCACGAAGATCTATAAACTTTGGCCAGACGTGTCAAACTTAGGTTTTGCAAGAGTTCAGGGTTCCATTATACTAAACTCCCTTTCAATAACAATATGTTAATAGATTAATTGATTTTAATTCAAAAGTTTGAGATGATCTCAAAGCAAATCAAAAGGGGTCAAATAGTATATTAAGACTAATCACTCGAAGCTAACAGTCGCTCGTAGGCCTAGGTGATCCACTCTCTGGGGGTGACCAAGCCGTGGCAAGTATTTGCTTCCCAATTTCTCGGATTCCTCCCTCCCCTTATACCTCTCCTCTTTGCGCATGGACCCCTGCTTATCACGTGATGAATTACTGCAAATCTTGCAGTTGGACACTCAGTGCAGCCTGGTACCAGGTCTGGGCATTGGCCACTGCCCATGTCATGGCTTGATGTCATTCAGTAAAGGTTTTTCTGTCTTTTTCTTTGGCTGAGTGCCTTGTCTCCTCCCTCTCTACTTCCCTAGTGCCTTCTGTCTTTCTTCTCAAGGCACTTGCCATGGCTCTCTGACCAGACCATATAGAGAGCAGAATGTGAGAGGACAAAGGTTTGATGAGTGGTGGCTGATTGCATTTTGGGCTTGGCCTGAGATTTGTTCCAAACACTGCCACTCATCAGCCATCACTCCTGCATTCCATTTTTGGATGGTTTGTCCTTCTGCTGCAGTTCATACCTCAGTTGTTGTTGGTACATATTGTCAGGGATCATTGGGTGTGAGTTTTTCCCTGCATCTACAGTTTTTGATGCTTTTTTTTTACAGTTTGCAGCACTTTTTTAGTATTTCAGGAACTCTTGTGTATTCTTCATCTGTCTTGTTCAAGGCTGACATATCACCCCCCTTTGCTATGTAATGACTGCCCTCAGTCATGTAGGCAGCTTAGGTGCACCCCACCCTTGCCTCTTTTGTGCTTCATAGAATTTATTTTCCCCTTCCCTTTTTCAGGTAGAAAAAGATAAAAATTTCCTGCTTGTTCCATACTCAATCATATCCATCTGTCTTTAAAGCCACTGCCTCCTCTGCTATGCCTTCTCTATGGCTCTGCCTCTGACTGCTCCTTGCAAAATGGCCAGTGCCAAGCCCTGGCCTCAAGTCTTGATCACAACTTCACCACCAAAGCCTGCCACTTCTCCTCCTTTGGCCTTGCCAGCACTGCCTAACTTCTATGCCATCTTTCAGTGTGTCATCAAGTAGGACAATAATAAGGTGATTACTGCCACTTTAAAATTCCATCCCTTTGCAGAAGCCACCATTGGTTTATGTGCAACTGCAAAATCCTCCCCTGGGATGCCTGCCAACCAGGCTTGCTATCTTTGTAGCATTGGCTGGGTACTTCTTTGCATCCTCTGTATCTCCTACCCTTTCCTTACCTGTCTTGTCATCAGTGCTTCTCCAATGAGGGCCAGTTCCCTTGCTTGTTTGAACAAAAGGGCCTTTGTAAGGCTCTTTATTCTATATTACCCCTCCTCAACTGTGGCACTGCCACTGACTCAAACAAGGTCAAGGACTTTTTTGCTTTTGCAGATGCCCTCATCATTATTGGTGAGCAGTATCATGAGGAGCTAAAAAAGGAACATGAAGAAGTACATCCACACAGTCCACATTTAACATTCTCTTATCTTTCAACCAACCCCTCACAGGCCCAGCATCATGCCCAAGAGCAGAACACTGAAATGCTCAGTATGCCTGTTGTTTGCCCAAGCAAATGTCATGCTAATGTAAGTGCAGCCCAAAAGGTCAACTTCATAGCCCATTGTATGGACCTTCTGTCACAACCCATCCCTGGAACCCTGCTCCCTTCTTCCCACCTTGGGAAGTTGCCCAGCCAAGCCCAGCAAGTCCTGGAGCACATCCCCCTCCTCTTCTAACCCCTACAATCCTCCACTACCCTCAGCACCCACTCCAGCAAACCCCAATGCTTCTGCAGAGATCTCCAATGCTTTCCCCAGTAGAGCCCACAACTTCTCTGACCTTTTCTGAATGTTTGGATAACTCTGACACTTCCTCCATCTTCCCCAGCATGCATCACAGATATGCATCAGGCATTACCCACACCCAACTGATGAGACTTGGGATGCCCCAAACAACCATACTGAGACCCATTGGACCCACATGGCCTAGCATTAGACCTGCAGTCCCAGAGATGCCCTCCTGCCAGCATTTAAGCCCTAAGGTAGCAGTAGTTACAGTAGTCTTGATATTGCTGAACTACCTACTGTCTTGTATCTCTTTGTCTTGTTGTTCCATCTCATCTTTTCCAATCTCATCTGTTTCTATCTTATTAGTCTTGAATCTTATCAGTTTTCTTTCTCATCTCATCTCCATCTCTTGTCTCTCTACTCTAAGTATCATCTCATCTCATTTCCTCTTAAGTCTCTTGTCTCATCCCAGCTCTCTCAGTTACATTCAACTTCATCTCTATTATCTCCAACTTCCATATTTGACTCTGTATCTTTAACCATCCTCACACCCTTGACTCAGATCTAGCCCCAATTTATTTTCCATTCTTGATTAGTCATCTCCAGATTACCAGAGTACTCCAGACCTGTCTGAATCACCTTCTTGCACCCCACACTCTCAGTTTCACTTGTCCAGAGCTCACTGGAGCATGGGATCATATGTGTAGATGTTATGTCCACCTAGTAAGGACTTGCCCATTATAGCTGAGCCCCCATGGTCAGTGGAACCTGACACCTTCTAACCATTTTGTTTCCCCAGATTGATCCTGATCCTGAGCCCCACACTCAAAAGCCTCATGTTTTGCTGGCCTTTGTTGCATAGGCCTTCTTTACTCTCTTCTCTCTCTGCTTAATTTATTCCCCCTTTTTCATGCAGTTCTACACAAACCTGGCAGCAATGCTGCTCTTGCTTTTCTGGCTCAAATTGACCTCACACTTTATGCTCAGCCTATTTCCAATGACCTGGTCACTCACTTTTTACAACATGCCTCAATAACACCATGATGCTGCTGAGCTGACTGCCATGCAGCAGCTTTTCCAGCTCAACATTGCTGTCCAAACCTACAAGCTTATTCTCAACTGTCATGTCTGTCTTGATAAAGCTCTAGGCCTTTCAGAGGTGGACTGTGCTGGATCTTTGCTTGACATACTCAACATATCTTTTGAGGTCCATTCCCTTTTCCCTTCTTTCTTTTACTAATTTCCCTATGCTTTTATTCCAGTCTGGCAATAATGCCATCAATGATTCTAATGGGGAGTTTTGCAATGTGTTGCTATCCCCTCCCAAAGATCCTGTGGCTGTATAAGAGGCTGCTGCAGTGTGAACACTGTCACCCTAAATCCACTACTGGGCTCAATCCCTTGATCCACAATGCTTTTTACCATTATATATCCCTATTTGGCCCCATTTACAGCCCTCTTTTGCAACAACTGTCTTGTTTTAGATTACTAGCATATTAAAATTTTAATGGAGGCTTGTAATATTAGCAAGATTCATCAGTCTTTGTTGGCTTCTGACCTTCCCAACTCCTCCTCAGTGGGCTCATGCAACACTACTGCCCCAAATGAGATGTCTTGGTTGACAACCTCAGTAGGTTTTTGTAGTTCTTTCCTTAGCTCTCTTGGCTTAGCAGGTGTGATGTCTGTCCAATGCTCCAGGCCCTAGGCTTGTCAGGATTGCACTAAATGGTTCTGGTTTCTCTACCATGTAATGTGGAGCAACCACATAACTATCAGACAGAGATTTAGATGTTAACCATACTTCATGGCCACTGGGGCACATCCAACCCTGCCTCTGGATTTAGTAGATGCTACCTGGTTAATTGTGTTTCCAGAATGGCCACTATCTACAGAACAGTTGATTGGGTATTGTGCTAGGGCACTAGCCAAGCATCACCAACATGTGGAGGAAATGAGGGAGAGAGTTGGGAAAGACAAACTCCAGTGGGCCTTAAAGTTTGCAGAGGAATATAAGAATTCCATTAAAGACTTTAACTTCAAGCCCTTAGACTTGGTCTTAGTCAAAAACATGACCACTGAAAGTTCATTTAGTGCTAAAATGTTGCCACACTTTCATGGGCCTATGGTAGTTATTACTAGGATCAGGGGTGGTAATTACATTGTAGAAGAGCTGGATGGGTCTGTTTGGCAAGCAAGAGTAGCAGCATTTTGAATTATACCTTGTAAGGCTTGGAGAAAGCTAGTTTTACCTCTGAACAAGGCTTGCCTCACATCCTGATGTAGCCTCTCAATCCTGTCATTAGCTGGAGAATTGTATGGAGAAATGGCAATGCCTCTTATTCCATATTTCTTTCCAAGCCAATCTGTGACTTTATTGAACTGACCAGCATTGTCAGTGATGATCTCAGAAATACAGCCCCAGCAACAGATCATATCTTCAAACAACCATTGACCAATTGTTTTATAGTTCTCTTTGCACAAGGGCCTTCCATCTATCCAAGAAGACAATGCACATCTATCATGGACTATGTACTTGCTGCCATTTGAAGCTGGAGCTGTATGCATAGTATCAATGTGGACTGTTTGAAAGATGGAGGGTGTATAGGTTACAGTTGGTGCTCTATTCACAACTGTCTTCTGTCTTATCTGACAGTTAGGGCAGGCCCCAACATACCACTGCACATCTCCATCAATTCCAGGCCACCAAAAGTGCTCCTGTATCAGCATTTTGGTTGCATAAGCCCCTCTGTGCCCCAAAGCATCATGGGCTGCTTTAAGCATGAACATTTGTCTATTAATATTGACTACTAGTTTGTGCCTAGCCTCATGATTGCACTTGTACAGTCTCCCCTTTGTATTCAAGAAGAACTGCCTTGCAAATTTCTTGAACTTGTCTGGTCCCCAACCCTGCAATCCTTCTGGTTCTTTGCTAGGGTTCTGTAACCAACTCTGTACAATGTGTAACAAGTTATCCCATTGCTCACTTTCACCACCTTTTCTATGCTCCAAATAGGTTTGTAAGTCTGCTTCCTTATCCTCCTCAGTGTCTTCTGCAGGTAGCAGAGTTTGAGCAAGAGATAGTACTGCTACAGGATCCATTTTGGCTGACTGTTGCTGACTTAAAACTGCCTTTCTAAGTTCCTTCACTTGAAACCTTGCCTTGCTAATTTCCTGTTCAAAATTGGATACTTCTGTAGCTACTGTTTGCAGATAGCCCCCTCTAGTATCAATCTGATCAGCAAACTCTTCAAGTGCTAATGTTTCCCCATCTTCCTAACCTGGCTCATTGTTGGTCTTAGCTAGATACTCAAAGTACATTGTTTTTGGTTGATCCACTAACTCTAAATCAACAGGTAGATACTCCTCATCTCCTGGTTGCTTAGGTCTTCTTGACAGGCTATCAACACTAAATGTTTTTTCTGGCACATGCCTTTAGATAAAATGATAGAGTAGTACATCCTCAATCCATCTCATAATAGTGGCATTAGGTCCTACTCCAGGATTGCTTAGCATCCCTTTCAAATACTTTGCATCTGTCTCAACCACAAGCTTCTTACACCCACCCAACCAATACTTGTTGGCCTGCAAGGCCCTTATTAAACTATAGAGTTCTCTCTTAGGTTGTGAAAACATTGCCTCTCTTTTAGTTAATGTAATGGATCCTAAGTTAGCACAAGTGCATTGTTTAGGATTGTCTAGGGCTTCTTGGAAAATTCCAAAGCCCACTGCCTTCCAAGAAGTACAACTGAGAAGACCACTGCCCCTTCTGACTCATAATCCAGAGGTTTTAGAGGTGCACTTGCAGCTAACAGCTTCTTTAGCTGGGCCATTGCTACTTCTTGCTCTTCCCCTCAGAAAAATGATATATGGTTCTGAGTCAACTTGTTGATAGGTGCAGCCACTTTAGCATAGTCTTTGATGAACATCCTAAAGGTACCACAGGTTCCTAGGAAAGCTCTAACATCTGATGATACAATGTTGTCATAACATTGTGAACATACAAAACACCAGAAGTCAAAATAAACATATATTAAGGCTGAAAACTGTAAGCCTCCTGGTAAAACAAGTTC
>JAGGAV010000582.1:0-10277 GCA_017657295.1 Termitomyces sp. DKA64
ACCAGACAATACATCAGGAAAGACAGCAAATATTGTTTATCAAGAAATCCTGGGTGGTTTACAAATGTGAGTATTACTATTTATAAATTGAAATATTTTTACTAACTTCCAAGGATTTTAGTACTTGATAGTTTTATACTTTGATAGTAGCACTGTAATTATAACATTCTGTATAGACTGCACAAATAATACATATAAGAAAGACTCATGCCAAAGTTACAAGTTAAAGACCTGGAGGTTAGAGACTGGTTTACTGATATACAATTGGGACCAGACTAGGCATTGAGTTTTGAAATCAAGGCCCTAACTGAGCACAGCAAAGTTAGGGCCAGGATTAAGCATTGAGTTTTGAAATCAAGGCCCTAACTGAGTGCAGCAAAGTTAGGGCCAAGATTAAGCATTGAGTTTTGAAATCAAGGCCCTAACTTTGCTGTGCTCAGTTAGGGCCAGAATTAAGCATTGAGTTTTGAAATCAAGGCCCTAACTGAGCACAGCAAAGTTAGGGCCAGGATTAAGCATTGAGTTGGATGTCAAAGCCCTAACTGAGCACAGCAAAGTTAGGGCTGGGTCTCAGTCAGGGGTTTGGGGGCTTCACCCCCAATGAGCTAGACCCATGCCAAATAGATTATAAGAGCACATACCTCAATGCACTAACTCAGGTACCAATCCTCATGGAACAGCCTGAGGGATATGAAAAGACACCAAATGAGGTTTTCTGCATTGATGTGATGGCTGGCAAATGGGTTTGGGGGAGCATTGAGCATGCAAACAGAGGAGATGACAACAACAGCAAGGAATTAGTGGCCCTACTGGACAAGGCCATATACAGCATGATGGATGGTGCAAACAACTGGTGGAATACGCTGGATTGAGACATGAGGAGGTTGGGATACAGGAGATCAGAAGCAGACCAATCAGTGAGGATGAGAGAGAGAGATGGGGAAAAGACAATCACAAGCACATACACAGATGACATATCAGAAATGTCAAGCTCCAAAGCTGAAAGTGATAAGGCACGCCAAGAACTAGAGGAAAGTTTTCAAGTCAAGGACCTTGGGAATATCAAGTTCATACTGGGAATATGCATAATAAGGGACCACCAACAATGATTAGTGACTCTCAATCAGGAAAAGTACATCAAACACACTCTAGAGAAGTATGGGATGGCAGAATGCAAGCTGAAATATACACTGCTTCTCACAGGCATAGTACTTAGCCCCAACCAAAGCCTGCAGACCCCCAAGGAGCGCTTCTATATGCAAGATAAGCCATATATGGAAGCACTAGGATCAATCATGTATACACAGATTGGGACCAGGCCAGACATTGCATTTGCTGTTGCATCACTCAGCAGATTTGGCTCAAACCCAGTGACCTCACACTACAAAATCAGATATGGCAGCAAGGGATACCAGGACTATGCACCACAAGGATACTACGACTTGGACTTTGCATCCAACCCTGACACCCACAAGTCCATATCAGGGGGAGTCTATATCCAGGTGGGTGGACTGACATGCTGGAGTGCTAAGTATTAGGACACCATGTCAATCTCAATGACCAAGGCCAAATACATTGCACTTAGATGAGCAGCCAAACAAATCCAATGGATGTATGCAGCCCTCTCAGAAATACACCACACTGCCACATACCCAGCTGAACTCAAAGGAGACAACAACAGGTCCATCACAATAGCAGAGAACAGAAGAAACCACAACCAAGTCAAGCACATTGACGTGAGGCACCACTATGTCAGGCATCTAGTCAAGGAGGGAAGAGTGAATATCATGTATTTACCAAGTGACAAAAACATAGCCAATCTCCTCACCAAGCCACTACCATGTCCACAGCACCACAAGTTGTGCCTGGCCCTTTGACTCTGTGATGAATGATGTGTGTTGCGCATCTGGGGGAGTGTAGAAGTGGGATTGAAACATGCAATGAAGCAAAAGGACAAGCATGTGATGAGGCATAAGGGGGAAGGAAGAACAGGACCAAAAACTGTACAGCATACACAAAAGGATTGGATGTGGACACCAGAACACCTCAGTTATAACTATACAGACTGAGGTGAGCCTGGGTCCATGCCTACATACATCCAACCATACTAACTACATACCAAGTAATATTGTCAACAGGTACATAGAGAAATAGAGTCGTAACCATACAGACTGAGTAATATTGTCAACACATATATAATGTGTTACTACTAACACAGTAGACCTCAAACATGCCATGCACAACAGTGGCCCATACTAGCTCGTATACCTCATAACTCATAAGCCCTCATACCCCACTGGATGTTCAATATACTGAATTGGCTTGTGGTAAAATTGACACCATAGCAATAAACCTATAGCCCATAGCCTTTTCACAGCATGTCCCATAGTCTTGATGTTTTTATATGATATTCTCAATGTTGATTTAGCCCAATCAGTCACATTATGTGTCAAAAATTGACTGAAATGTATTTGTCAAGTCTGTAAGGTTTTTCACTTGCTCATTATGGTATTTGAGGTGCTCAGAAAAGCTTTGGAGGGCTTGCAAAATCAGGTCAAGGCTAGAAAAGACCACCTTCAGGCTCAATTGATTGCACAGACTGTTAAAACCCTATAGATAATGTGTGAGTATTATCCCTCAGAGCATATAACAGACTGCATTGAATACCTATAGATAATGCATAAGTATTATCCTAGGTACTCATATTTAGTGTTCTGTCTGTAAGTATAGTAGATGTGAATGTACCCTCAGAGCATATAACGGACTGAGGGTACTGCAGAGTATGTATGGAATATATATATGTGGGTGAGTAGGACAAAGCATTCGGTGGCCAGTGGCCCTGTCCATTGTGTCATGTTGTGATACCCTCTTATCATATCACATTGTCACAACATGATATGACAACACTCCAACACTCCTCCTTATTGCAGGCATGGCACCCATAACTCCTCCTCATGTATGGAGTCAAGACATCCCTAGCATGTGATGGAGTCAGATGAAAAGTGGTTTGGGAAGGGCCTTTCTGAATATGTTGGCAATGTTATCTCTAGTGTTTACATATTTGATTATGATTTTGCCTGACTGAGCATGCTTGCAGATGAAGTGGTACTTGATGTTGAAATGTTTCACTTGAGCATGTGCCATTGTGTCTTCTGAGAGAGTGATCACAGCTTTGTTGTTGCAAAATAGAGTCATTGGTTTTTTGGTGAAGTCATAACCTATTGCTTGCATTAACATCTGAAGCCATATACATTCCTGGGCTGACTCATATGCTGCCATGTATTCAGCCTCATACAAGGATGTCGCCACCATTTTTTATCTTCAAACTGACTATGATATCGCCCCAGTACTCAATGACCACGCATACCTGCTGGTGCTCCTCCTGGTGTCCAGGCAGCTTGCCCAGTCAGCATCTGTAAACCCCTGGAGCATAATCGATGGGCTGCTGAGATGGAGTTCTAAACTCTTGAAACCTTTTAAGTAGTGCAGGAGTTGGATAGCTGCATTCCAGTGGGATGAGTCATAACTGTCAAGGAACTGTGATAGTTGTTGGATTATGAACATGATGTCCAGTCAGGTTGCTATTGCTATATACAGTAAGCACCCTACCAGTGACCTGTATGGCAGCTTTGCAATCCTGAGTTTCTCCTCCTGAGTTTGAGACTTGGGGTTGGTTTGTCTGAGTTTTAAGCCTGGTTCCATGGGCAGTGACAATGGGTGTGCATCCTTCTGCCTGAATTGTTATACTATGTGCTCAATGAATGCTGTCTGGGATAGGGATACCATATATTCATTGTCATTCCGTTTCACTGAGACACCTATGATATGTTTTGGCCTGCCTAGGTCTGTGATTGTCCATGACCCTTGCATTTGTGCTTTGAATTGTTCATTCTCACCTTTCAAATCAGCTATGGATGGGAAATTGTCAATGTGAACCATGGCAATGACTGTCCCTGTGTCTGGTTTCCAATAATATATACAGGACTCACATGACAGGCATGTAGACCCCCAGGCAACCATCCATTCATTTAATGTTTGATTCCAGATTTGGCTGGCCTGCTTCATGCCATACAGTTCACATACAAGTTTGCATACATGATTTTCCTTTCCCAGTTCCTCAAAGCCTTCCAGTTGTTCCATGTATTGAACTTCATTGTCTAGTAGTATACTGTATAGAAAAGCAGTCTTTACATCAATTTGGGTTGCATCCCAGCCTTGCAATGCTGTGATGTGCAACAGTATCCTCCATGACTCCATATGCACTGTTGGTGACATGGTTTTACTGTAGTCACACCTGTATATTTGCTCATAGCTCCTGAATATTAGGTGTACCTTATATCTGATTGCTTTTCCATGTTCATCCCTCTTAATTTTGAAGATGGGTCTGCTGTTTTGTACTTTGTGATCATGGGGAACATCTGATCTTGGGATGAGTTGATATACCCCCATGTCCTTCAATGACTTCAGCTCCTCCTTGTACACTTCCTCCCATTTTGCTGCATCTGGCCCTCCCTGCATGTCCATCCAAGAGTTTGGTTCCTCCTTGATGTTATCCTGAAGGGGTTTGACATTGCCTGATAGGAACACTGCTGCCAATATTCAATCAAGATCTACTTGAGGATCATCTTCTATGGGTCTGGGCACTTGTTTGTTTGTGGGCATTCCTGGCATGGCTGCAGGTTGCAGCTGGGTGAGTTGGTCATCTGTAGCATGAGTGTTTCTTGCTTTCCCTGCTTCCCTTGCCTCCCTTGTTTGTACAGCATTTTCTTTGACTTCCTCCATTGTTCTTTTGAATCTTGTGGGCAATCAATTTTTGGTGCTTGCTACCTTTTCTGTGGGCTGTTGTATGCAGTTTGATTATTGTGGGATTGTGATATCATTGGGGAATGGTTGTACTTCTGGGATTTGTTTGTTGATTTCAATGTCAATGGTGTTTTTGCCATTGCTAGCCAGTAGGGTGATCAGAGAGGACTCCTCAAGTTGCTGGAGTGATGGTATGGGGGTTGCATTGTCTGCTGGTGCAGTTTCATGTCATTCAACAAACTTGACATGGTGTGACTGGTATACCTTTTGGTTCTTCTTATCCCAGCATCTGTACATCTTAGAGCTCTGGCCATACCCTATCAGGACTAATTTGAATGATGGTGGCTGTACTTTAGGGTTATGTATGGGTATGAGTACAAATGCTTGACACCCAATCTCCCTCATGGACAAATAATCAGGTTTGTGTTTGTACCATTTTTTGTATGGGGTTTTGCCATCAAGGGATTTTGTGGGAGTTCTCATGTGAAGGTGGGCAGCAGTTAAGTAAAGTTTGTCCCAGAGGAAATCTGGGCACCCTGCATCAATTCTCATGGTTCTAGCCTTTCCCATCAAGGTTCTGTGCATTTGCTCCACCTTTCCTATCTGAGCCAATGTATGTGGAGTGCTGTGCTCCATGGCAACACTTCTTGAGTTGAGCCAGGATTCCATTTCTGCACTGTTCAGCTCTCTGTCAAATCCAGTGTGGTACTTGCCAACTTTTAATCCTGTCTCATTCTCATGAGCTTTCTCCCATGTCTGAAGTGCATTAAAAGCTTCACTCTTTGTTTTCAATGGGATAGACCACAGCATGCTGGTACAATCATCCACTATATCTAGTATGTAGTGGTTCCCCAATCTCAATCAAATGTTCACCAGCCCAAACAGGTCCACCCACACAACTCTAAGTCTCTCTGTTGCCCTGTGTCTTCCAACCATATCTTTGGAACAGGATTGCATGTCTGTTTTCCCAAGATACAGTTGTTGCATTTTGGTGGAGGGGTGGAGAGCATACCTTTGATCCTTTAATCGCAGGCTGGCTGCTGTATGGCTTGGTAGTTGGCATGGCCTAGACATCAATGCCAGGTTTCCAAGGTGATGGTGGTGTACACTTGCTCTACATTCATTTCTGACAGATCAACTGTATAAAGTCCTTTTCCTTTCAGGAGGGGGCCTTTTGCTATGGCCGACTTGGTGGTGCAATTGATTATGTGGACCCCTTCTTTGTCAAAGCATGAGTATGTCAGGTTGTCAGCTGAAATGTGGCTGACAGATATAAGGTGAATTGTGGAGCTGGGGATGTATAATGCCTTTTCTAGTGCAAGGACATTTCCTTCTGCAGTTTGGAGTTTGATGCTTCCAATGCCATGGGCTGCTATGGATGATCCACCTACTCCCTTTATAGCTTTTGGAGCAATGGACTGGAGATGGTGGAAATCAGACTTCCATGGAGAGATGTGGACCATTGTGCTGGAGTCCATGAAGAAGGGGAGTTCTGTGGTGGCCATGAGAGTAGTATTGTTATTGTACTGTTACCAGTCAAGGGAAGCTTTAGGCTCCTCCTCCTCCTCAACTGTTGCCATCCAGCCCTCCCATTTTGGCTTTGTCCACAGTCTTGGTGGCCAGATCATTGGTGACCAGGCCCACAAAACCTGCTGCTGTTGCTATGTTTGATGTTGTGCTGCTCAGTGTCTGCATCTTCTGCAGTTCACTCTCCTCTATCAGGTATATCTTCCCTGCCAGTCCAGTGACTTGTGTGTATTGTTTTGTGTTGTGTCCACTACCCTTTGGCTTCTCACCTGTTGCCACCCTGGTGGCATCATGAGTGGCATTGAATCCTACTTTCTGCATTGCTCCCCCTTGGTGTGTGCAGAATTGAGCTTTGTGTCTAGCACAGGGATGTCCATGTGTCAGGCACATTGAGCAGCATTTTGTGCCTGCTGGGTGGTTGTGGCCAGGCAGGTGGGGCCTCAGGGATCTGAAATGTCCTGTCATCCATGCAGCAAGGGCAGTATCATTAGGGAGAGAGCTGTTGGCTGATTTAAGGGTGGTAAGGTTTTGCACAGTCTCCAGGAGTTTCCTGATGTGATCAGACATGTATGGATTGCTCTGGGTGGCATCAGCCAGTCCATGGGAAACTTGGGCTTGGACAGGTTCATACTGAGGGCTGCTGAGGCTGTTTAGGAGGATGACACACTTGAACAAGTCTTTATCAAGAGCTTTAATAGAAAATATATGATTGACTATATTGCAGATTTTTCTGATGGTCTCAGGCAAGGGCTCACTAGATGAGCACTGAATCCTCAGTACTTCCTGAATCAGCACCACCATCCTGACTGGTCCCTTGCCTTCTGCTCATGCCTTAACCTGGCTGAATAGGCTCGCCACTGTCTTTTTGTCATTGAGTCCATCGTACTCCAATTCATCTAAGGCAGTGAGAATCATGGTGTGTGTGAGGTCATAATTGGAAACCCAGTTCCAGTATGCATTGGGTTCAGTGGTGGCACTCAGTGGAGAAGTCAGTGGTTCAAAGACATAGGGCTTCAGGCCAAGTAAAGACAGATGAATCTTCATGGCCATGGTCCAGCAGTCAAGGCTTGCCGTTGGAGCATTTCTATTGAACTTCTCATGCTTCCATTCTGCCCCACGGACAGAGATGGTGTGGATAGAGGGTGCTGTGGCATTGTTCAAGTTTGTGGGCATAGTTTAGGATTATGGTAGTGTTGTGCGAGTGGGCAGGTTTTCCTGGCTGTATCAAAAAAAGGAACAATAGAGGCACTCTTCCAGATGATGAAAGAGATCTCGGCTGTGGAGAACAAGATTGGAGGGCAACTCCATATGGGGACAACCCGACATGATCGGCGATCGCAGTGAGCAGCAGTAGGCAGAACAACAAGGGTTCTGACGAGTGATAATACTTTCTGTGGGTATTATGCTCAGTTCGGGGCCATAACCTGTTAGAACCCTATAGATAACACGTAAGTATTATCACTCAGAGCGTATAACGGACTATATTGAATACCTATAGATAACGCGTAAGTATTATCCTAGGTACTCGTATTTAGTGTTCTGTCTGTAAGTATAGTAGATGTGAACGTACCCTCAGAGCGTATAACGGACTGAGGGTACTGCAGAGTATGTATGGAATATATATATGTGGGTGAGTAGGACAAAGCATTCGGTGGCCAGTGGCCCTGTCCATTGTGTCGTGTCGCGATACCCTCTTATCATATCACATTGTCACAACCATTGTCACAACGTGATATGACGACACTCCAACAAAATGGACAAAGGGCCAGATTCTCTAAAGAGTAGATCATGTCGTATAGCACACTTCAAACACTGTAGTGCTTCGACAATATCACCTTTTGGTCGATTTCGTTGTTTGGTAATAGTCAAACCACCCTGCGAAAAGGCACGCTCGCTGGAAACAGAAGACGCCATTATTGACGGATAGTCATGCGCTAGAGATTCCCATGCAGGGTGAAACCGATGAGAATTGAACTGCAATGAGAATATCAATGACTAGAAAACTACAGGAGCATCACCAAACATGGCATCAAAACGCCTGTTCAAAGTCTCATGCGGCGTGTCACCTTCTCCAGCATTCATAACAGTCCATATTTTGTCAGTTTTAGTACCCTGCTTCACAGACAAAGGCAAATCAGATGAGAGAGCGCTAAGAGTCTTCACGAGCGACTGAATTCCAGCGACGGTGGGCATTTTTATACCCTGATGATGGGTTAAGGATAAAGATCGATAGGGAAAGTATACATAGAATCCTGTCTATAAAACGGGTGCAGGTGCTTGGATACGGTGTCATTCCTGAGCATAGTCACAGTTTATATCGAAGCCATGAATGTCGACTGTCCACCAAAAACGCGTCAGGTTGCTTGTATGTATTGTCTATTGCCCCTTGAAAGCCGCGGCCTGAGCCGCCGGCTCTGGCTTTCTGACATCATGAGCCGAGCCAAAGCCCTGACCAGGCCGCTACCTCGGGCCTGGCTGGGCCCGGCCCAATTAGGCCTGGCTTGGCCTGGCTGACGGCTTGAAGCCGGGCCGGGCACAACACTACTGGTAGATTGTCTGCATCAGAAGGATGGACTTGTTCAAGATGTAGAGACTAGTACTCGTTCATCTTTCAGAATGCTCGAGGCTCTTAGAAGTCCCGAGCCACTGATGTTACATACTTCTTACAAATTAGAATTTCCTTTTCTTTGGTTCTATATCATCAATTGTCTTTTCGAGACGTCGGAAGTCAATGATATTGCCAAGTCCTCTCGTCAGCTGAGGCTCCACCAGCCAGTCCTGACATTTTAATGCATCACTTTGTGGAATTGCAGTAAAATTATAATGCACTATTCTCTGATATGTGTTAGATACTGTAAGAGAAACAAGAAAAAAATAAAAAATTGCAAAGATTGAATCCGCGCTGTATAAAGAATATCATTTTCTAGCATCAAAATCCTCTATACCGAACAACACTAGCATTACAGAGATTTTACCGTAATTACACAGAATGATGCATTCCTTGCTCAGGATCAGGTATCCACCTGTGCCAGAAAGCGCAAATGACGGCACTGCAGGGCCGGATACTGACTTACCTCTCAGAGTAGATATATCCCGGCAGCTGAAAATATTGCTCATCCATTCAATAAGGCACTGCCTAGATGATGGGAGTTACTGGATCCTGCGAGAGTACCACACGAAAGACAGGCAACCGATGGGCTCGGATGAAGATATCGCTCGATTTGTAAGCGTTGATCAAGTTTCACATCACCTGAGTCAGCCGCAGGCACAGAAATTTTCAACACGGTCTTTGCCCACAACCACCATAGCGCAGAGAAGCAGAAAATGAGAAGCGACGCTAAAATTATCCAGATATACTCGTGATTCTGCGATTTTGCTAGTGAATGTAGAATACCTACCTCTGGCTTTCTCATATCAGTCATCAATACAAATGGTTAACTAGCTCCCATAGGTTGAATGCCGAACGGAGATATTTCTACTTCCACGAAGCTGGAAAGTTCTCAGGTTTCACTTCCAACAAGAGAAAGAGCCTCCTTTTGCGGTCAAAAATTCTGACTAAATTGATATATAGACTTGCTTGCTCAAGACCCAAAGCAAGCCCCCTCCGACTGAATCAGCACTAAAAACATGGCACAGGCGACTGCTTTGACGTCTTTTTCTTCGAAGCCAACGAAACAAGATCCGTACAGCTACCAAGTAGGTTTCGGGAATTTCTTTGCGAGCGAAGCCTTGTACGCCCTTACTTTCTTCCATCGTGCGCACCATTTGTTGACCGAAAGAAAGGCCAGACACGCTTCCGCGGGATCAAAACAGTCCTCAACGATGCAAATATGGTCTTTATGCAGAGCAGGTATGTTTAGGTACTTAGACATCGTATGGTGATAAACTTAAATTCAAAACGAAGCTGAATGGATCCCCCTTTGTCACGCCTCGTGCTCAATGTCTTC
>JAGGAV010000583.1:0-10270 GCA_017657295.1 Termitomyces sp. DKA64
TACTTGTCTTGGCTTTCCTCAGCAGGATCACTGTCACTTACATATCCTCTATTACATACCAGCTTGCTTAGTCAATAGCTCATAGCCCCTTCTTAGTCAATGCATAGTAGTCATCATACTAGTGAATGTAGTATATATAGAGCACTAGGGCATGGAACATTCCCCAGTCCTGACAATAGCACTGCTTCTGGGTCTATTCACTAGTGGGACTGTAAGCTTGGCCAGTGCAGCTCCTCACCTTCTGCCTCACCCTCCACCTTTGCCTCTTGTTAGATGCTTGCCCCTTGCTTGCTGCACCTCTGGCCAGCCTGCTCATTGCTTACCTCTTGACAGGAGTGTCAGGTTATGAGTGGTGGCTTGGACTATCCATAGCCAATGTTCCCTTACAGCCATCTTCCTGGAATCTGTCCTCATTAAAATGCTGCCATGTGCAAGGATCTTTGAGAGTAGAGTTAATGATTTGTTCTGCTGTGTGTGGACTGTTTCCCTGGTTCTATTCCTGTAGCTCAGCACTTGTGGAAGGTTCAGCTGCATCAATGATGAATTACTTGAGGTCCTCATGGATTCTAATCAGGGGCAGAAGAAGTTCTTTTGGCAGGTATCTTCCCTTAGGTGGTTTGTCAGCCTGGCTAAACCTGCTGGGAATATGCACTGTTTGAAACAATCTCATTTGTCCCTTATGCTTAAGGCATGCTGTAATGTTGTCCACAAGTCAGAACAATCTTGGATGTATCATCCAGCAGCTGAATCAGACTGAATATCAGATTAATCTAGATACTGTTGTGAATACTGTTGGTGTCCCTGAAATACACCATCAACCTCAATCCCAGTGTGGCATGGCTACCAACCATATCACACATATCACATCCCCCATTGTCTCAATATTGGCCCTGTGGCCACACTCCCATTGTTACAGACATTATATATATACTACCGTAGCATATGTGAACCCTCACTCAATCATATATTGTGTTGAGGGTGAGTACTTATTACACTTACCAGAATACATACTAACAACATGTACTTCGACTTATGCTTATATGCTGTCAGGTATATACACTCAATTATATATTGTGTTGAGGACTTACACTTATATGCTGTCAGGGTTCTAATAGGTTATGGGACTTTGCTGCCATACACTCTGGTGATGACATTAGGAACCCTTACCCACATCACTCTTCACATGAATCACTTCTCTTGGCAACATTGGACCCTAGATCCAACTGATCAACATCTTATCCATGTGTCTTTGTCTCTGCACTCAATCCTCAGAATCCTTTGTTCATTCACAACCTCATGCTATGGGATCTGTCTCCCCCCCCCAACTCACCCACTCTGTTCATACCTTCAATGGCTACCAATGCTGCCTATCCACATATTTGTCCTGCCAAACTCAACACCCATTGGCCAGCCTCAGAGACTCCTTTTGATTGTGCTACAAGCAAGTTCATGAAATGGTTGACAAAATTGGAAATCTTCTTACAGCAGAGTGGCCTGGACCAATACATCTTTGCCCTCAAAATGAAGCCTGACTGCCTTGTCACTTGACCAAATCCAAACACTGGGCCTGTCATATATGCCAAATGGCTGTCCAATAATGACCTGATCATTGGCATGATCTGCACTGCTGTGTCAGATGCCAAGCAGGAAGGGCTCCAGACCAATGGTACCATGAAGGAATGCTATGACACATTAAAGACTTGAGCAAACCACAAAGAACCTGTGAAGCAGGTTGCACTGATCTGCAAGGCACTCTCTATCTATGCACCTGTTGCTGAGCTGATCGAGAATACAGCCAGAAAGATCTGCAAGCTCATTGATTGCACATTTGCCATCAGTGGGTTCATTAACAAAGACCTTCTCAAGTGCATTGGCTACTCAACTTGATCAACAACAAGAGTTTCAAGTCTATTCAGGCACAGGTCACTCATGGGCTTGCTGACTTGACAAAAGAGAAGGTATATACTTCCACCAACATATGGAAGCTTTTCCAGACAATTGATAGCCTTGCCAACCTCTCAAAGCCTATCCCCAACACTGTGCTCATGGCCAAGGACTTCAAGACTGCCACCCACACCCACAATCATGGGCCTGGATATCCATGCTGTGAGCTTTGTTTTGAACTCAGACTCCCCTGCTGGGGCCACACCAATCCATGGTGCATCAGGCCTGGTGGAGGGATGACTGGCAAAACCATTGAGGAATCAAAAGCTGCATGGAGGGCTGCATGAGGAGGAGGTAAACCTAGCAGAAACACAAAGATAGGAGGAGGATCCAGCAAAAATGGGATAGCAGTTAAAGGGCTTGATGGGCAGGCCTACATTGTTGACATGTCACACCTCTAGAAGATACAGATCAAAGCCTCCAAAAACAAGACACAAAAAATTTTCTGGAATCACTGCAGCCATGCCTACCAGCTTGACCAAATTCTTTGAATATCAAGGGTTCATGGCACTTCTTGATGATCTTGATGACAAACTCAGAGCCACAGTTGACTGGACAGATAATGCTGCACAGAGTTGTGATACTATCTTTGCAACAATGGTAGTCATGCCACTCAATCACTTAGGTCACAGGCCAATTGTTTTGCTTGACAAAAAACAATTCTACTTAGATTCTGGCACCACTGTTCACATTTCTCCCTACACTGCAGACTTTGTCAATCTCCAACCTATTTCTCCATGTGCAGTCAGAGGCATTGGGAGATTGTCTGTTGAGGCCATTGGCATAGGCCATATCTGCCTCCAGGTCCAGGGCCAAGTGGAAATTGTTCTTGAGAGTGCACTATATATTCCTGGATCTGCAGTCTGCCTTATCTTGGTATCAGCCCTACTGGTGGGTGGAATGAATGCAGCTATCACCTTCAGATGCTCTGGAGTAACTATCTTGGATGAAAACAGCAGCACACTTCTGGCCTTAGGACCTTTGATACTTGGACAATGCCTGTATACTTTGAACCTCCAAACTGCACTTGCTGAGCATGCCCTCACAGTGCAAAAACCCATCAGTCTTGACACCTGGCACTGGAAATTAGGACATGCCAACTATCAAGTTGTCACTACCATGGCACACACTGGTCTACTCCCAGGTATGCACTCTGCCCCTCTCCTTGCTCAGCCTAAATGTGACCTCTGTATTTTGGGAAAACAGACCAAATCACCAGTTTCCAAAGTATGGGAGGAAGGGCATAGAGCAAGCAAGAGGTTGCAGATAGTGTGGATAGACTTAGCCAGACCAATGAATGTCCAATCATGTACTGGCAATAAAGATATTATGGGTCTAGTTGACAATGATACCAACATGCCCTTGTCCATCCCCCTAAGATCTAAAAGCAACATGTTCCCAGCCCTACAAGCATGGGAGAAAGCCAGAGAACTAGAAACTGGGAAGAAAATTGGCATATATTGCATCAGACATGATGGCAAGTTAAAGAGTCATCAAATGAGAACATGGCTAGCATTGATGGGTTCTAGGCAGGAATTTGGAGCACCATACACCTTGCAGCACATGGGCAGAGTGGAGCATATGCATAGGACATTACAAGGAAAAGCCAGAACAATGAGGTTAGATGTGAAATGCCCAGACAACCTTTGGGATGAATTCTACCTCACCATGGCACATCTACATGCCAAATTTTGATGGAGAGATGCCATTTGAACTGTGGCACCAACATACACCTGACTACTCATACATGCATGAGATTGGATGTTGTGCCTTTGTCCTTATACTTAACCAGCACAATCCCAGGCTCAACCCATGTGGAATTGAATGTATACTCATTGGGTATGCACAGAACTTGAAAGTGTATTGTTGCTATAACCTAAGAACTTGCAAGATCTATGAGTCTTATCATGTTTGTTTCTTGGAAAGGTGCAATGGACACCCCATATCATTCAATATCAATGCTCTCACCCCAGAAAAGACCACTCCAGAACCCAAAACAATCCAACAAATCAAGGATACATTGACCAACATGCCATTCACAGTGGATGACAGAGACAATGACATTATCAAACCAGTCAAACACACAGAGCCTCTACCACATGCACTGGAAGATGCACCACAGGCCATGACAGATGTACCATCTGGTCCATGTCAATCAACTCACATCCCTATTCCCACAGCCAAAGCCAACCCAGTGAACCAACTACCTAGCCATACAAAATGCACAGTCCAGGAATCATGCAAAGCAGGCAAAAGGCTGCAGAACCTGCAACTAGAACAATGCCAGAACACTGCAGTGATGCAAGAGCAAGCAGATCAAGATACTCAAGACACACCTGGTCCTGTGGGTTCTGGTGAGGGCATACAAACCTCAGGGAAGACATCATGCCAACCCTCCCTGGCCTCACTAACATCACAACCATGGAAGGGATCAAACACCTTCTCTCTATTGCTGAATCACTAGAGGACCCTGTATACATCAATCTTGGTGACAAACCCCATGCATGGAAGGAGGCTCAAGAGTCTCCTTATGCAAGGGAATGGGAAGCCAGATACCATGACAAGCTGAAATCACTCAAAGAAATGGGTGTATATAAATTGATACCCTGAGACCAGGTTCCCAACAGACACAAAGTAAGGAAAGGATGCCTAGTATTCAAAATCAAGCATGACAAGACAGGGAAAGCTGTTTGCTTCAAAGTATGCCTTGTGTTCAAGGGATTCAAGCAGGTGTATGGGGAAGATTATACCAAAACCACCTCAATGACAGCATGCATGGAGTTGTGGCAAGTACTACTCCACTTAGCTGCAGCCCAGGGATGGGACACCACCCAGATCAACATCAAGACAGCTTTTCTATATGGCCTACTACCAGAGGACAAAATCCAGTATATGGAACAGTCCAAATGGTTTGAGGAACTGGGCAAGGAAGGATATGTGTGGTGCTTATTGCACAGGCTCTATGGCATGAAGCAAGCTGGTTGAATTTGGAATTGTATGTTGAATGATAACATGTTGTCCTGGGGCTTTATGCAGCTTCTGTGCAAATCCTGCATTTACTATCAACAATCAGACATGGGCACAGTCATTGCAGCAGTACATGTAGATGACTTCTTGTCCATTGCAAACAGCAAGGTGGAGAACAAGCAATTCAAGGATCAACTACACTCTGTATGGTCAATATTAGACCTCAGGATACTGACATTTGTTGTGGGCATTAGTGTCAAGTGGGATAGGGAGAACCACCTTGTCAAACTCTCTCAGACTGCATTAATCAACAAAGTTATCTCCCAATTTGATCAGTCACAGTTTGCACCACTTTCCTTACCCATGGAGCCTGGCTCAAAGCTCAGAAGAGCCAACAAGTCCTCCATACCACCTGACAAAGCCACAGTCCTACAGAAGACCCCATATCAATCACTAGTATGATGTTTGCTATATATCGCCATCTCTGCCCATCCAGACATCACCTATGCTGTCCAGCAGCTAATCCAGTTTGTTGACTGCTACAACACAACCCACTGGAAGGCCACCATTCAACTCATCAGGTATCTAAAAGGAACCAGGGATCTCTAACTTGTCTTAGGGGGTAAGAACAAGCCAGTTAACCTCATGGGCTTCATGGATTTGGACTGGGCTAATTGCCTTGATACATGTTGAAGCATCAGCAGTTATGCCTGGAGTCTGGGTTCTGGCTTAGTCTCATGGGCAACATGTAAGCAGAAATCTGTTGCAGCATCTTTATGCAAGGCAGAGTACATGGCTGCTTTTGAGTGTACTCAGAAATGCATCTAATCATGAGCTCTACTAAAAGGCATCAGATATGATGTCACCACTGCCCCTACACCCATACTATGCAATAAAAATGCTGCTATTAACCTATCTGAAGATCCCACATTACATGCATGGGTCAAACATGTCAACATAAAATACCACTTCCTTCACAAATGTGTTCACTCTAACAAGATATGCATTTGGTATGTCAACACAAAACACAATGTTGTGAATGTCTTTACAAAAGCACTTGCCACCCCTCTCTTTGTTTGACTCCATGCTTTGCTGAGTCTACAATAAATGCCATGACTACATGCTGAGGAGGAGCTAATGATGAAGTTTCTGGCTAAGGAGGAGTGTTGGCATCCCTGAAATACACCATCAACCTCAATCCCAGTGTGGCATGGCTACCAACCATATCACACATATCACATCCCCCATTGTCTCAATATTGGCCCTGTGGCCACACTCCCATTGTTACAGACATTATATATATACTACCGTAGCATATGTGAACCCTCACTCAATCATATATTGTGTTGAGGGTGAGTACTTATTACACTTACCAGAATACATACTAACAACATGTACTTAGACTTATGCTTATATGCTGTCAGGTACATACACTCAATTATATATTGTGTTGAGGACTTATGCTTATATGCTGTCAGGGTTCTAACAAATACAAGATGTTATCCTTACATAATCATAGGTATACTAGCATGCACATTGGGTAACATGCATTATTAAGGTGAACATCTGTTACATACCCCCCAATGAGACTGACTACTTGGTCTAAGTAAAAAAAATGCATGAGGAACAAAATGAATGTAGATGATGTTGCAATGAACTGAATAATAGGTGTGGAGACAGTGCCATAAAGGAAGGTGGAGTCATTGTGTCAGTATGATCTGGTAAAATTAGACACATAAGTACATTAGTTTGGCCAGAATGGTGGCCATCACACAGCACATCTTATGCATGCCTAATAACACCTTAAATCAACTTATTGTACCAGAGTGCATGGGTCAATCCATGCCAATTGTGAAAAATATATGTATATACAGTGCTAAAAACACAGTATGAACAATGATGATGCATACTAAAGTAGCATTGCATTACCATAGAACATTGCTTTAATGCAAATTTGCCTTGAAATATTCAGGGTCAAGCACTCTGATTCTCACTCCATCTGAACCTTGCTCAGCTCCAGCACTATTGCTTCATTGACTAATGCAATGTCAGTTGTGGGACTGTGTAAGGGTGACCTCTGGAGGCTGTGGCTAAGTCACACAACTGGCAGAAGGAGATCCAAAGTATATTCAATGTCTGTGAGTCTAACTACTCACCTGGCAGAGAGAGATCCAAAGAGAACAAGTCAGAGGATTCCCAATGCCAGTGTTTGGAAAATTGGCTCTAGAGCTTCTAATAAAAACACTACCTAACATTAACTCTGGAATCCAATCCCAAAAGTGGAAGTTCATCTTAACTGGCCTTGATCTCCAGCCTCCTGGGGCATAGCCACTCCAAAGTAGCACTATTGGATAGCCCTGGTTTGAAGGTACTTGTCATCATTTGGCAAATTCTGCAGGGGAGAGCTGGAGGGAGCAGAGGACCTCATCACACTGCTGGATGTAGGCTTTAACTCATTGCTGTCTAGGAGAGGGTGGGGTTTGCATTTGGGGTGCAGTGGGGAGTTGAGGCTGTGGGGGGAAATAGCTGTCAGGTTGTTCTGGGGGGACCAGGGCTGCAGCAGGGGACCAGGTAGGTGTAATAGGGTCCCTGAGGGAGAAAGGCTAGGTTGGGTGTGGTGGATGCCCATGGAGCCAAAGGGGTTTTGGGCAATCCTCCAAGCAACATGCAGGGATAAGTCTCTTTGAGAGGGTACAATGAGGGTTGTCACCAGTTCAGGGGAGGTCCCTGGCTGATGGAAGGGCCATAGGAGGCCTGGTTCTGATCCAAAACCCAGTATTAAGAAGCCAGTGCAGCATAGCAATTGGCTGGCATTGTTGGATAGAACAGGGCATAGTAGGGGTCAGGTACCAGCCTACCATAGAAGTTGGTTAGGTAGCTGGTGGGTGGGTATGCAGGAGTATAGAAAGACATTGGGAATGGGGTAAGGGAGAGTCTTGATATTATGTCAGGTTCCACTGACCATGGGGGCTCAGCTACACTGGGCAGGTCCTTACTAGGCAGACAAAACATCTACACATGTAATTGCATGCTCTGGCAAGCTCCACACAAGGGAAACTGAAGTTATGGGGTTGGGAAAGCAGTCCAGACAAGTCCAGGGGGACTCCAGCAAAGTACACAGGGAGGTGCAAGTGATGGGCAAGTATGAGTGAGCACAGTACAGAGCTCTGTAAAAGGCTATCAAGGGGCCAGGGTTGTCTTGGAGTAACTTGGGACTAGATCCAAGCAGGTAGGTGAAATTGGAGGGAAGGGTTCAGGAACATGGGGATGGGTACAGAGGTCAGAGATGATGGAAATGGAGTCAAACATAATGGGAAGAGTTGAGGCAAGACAAGAGACTTGGAAAGAGACAAGACAAGATGACATAAGAAGGGAGACATAGAGAAAAGGAGACTGAAACAAGATGAGAAAAGAAACAGATGAGATTGAACCTGATAAAGATAGAACAATGGGATGGAAGAGACTAGAGACACAAAATGTAACAAACAGACAGGTAGGTAGTTAATATCAAGACTACCATAACTGATACTACTGTAGGGCTTAAATACTAATGAGGAGAGCTCTTCTGGGACCATAGGTCTAGGACTAGGGCTGTGTGGGTTAGATAGGTCTTGGTTATGACTGTCTGTGTGTGGGGGGCATCCCAAGACTAGCCATGTGGCTGTTGGCAGCATCTGATGCATGCCTGTGATGTATGCCAGGGATGATGGAGGAAGTATTGGAGTTATCTGTGCACTTGGGAGAGGTTGAGGAAATTGTGGAGCCTACTAGGGGAAGCATTGGGGGCTGCTGGAGAATGTCAGACTTTGCCAGAGCAGGCACTGGGCATGGGGGAGGGTTGCAGAGGTTCCTGGGAGAAGGGGGTGTGCTCCTGGTCTTGCTGGGCTTGTCTAAACAAGGTCTGGAGGTTGTTTGAAGAAGTGGAGGTCCAGGAACAGGTCATGACATCACCCCCCCTCCAGTATGAATACCCTTCACAATGTGGAGAAGTCTTTGGCAAGTGGTGACAGCATGGTCATTGAGGTCAAGGCATGATGTCTTCTCATTAGAAAGTCCTCCCTAAGAGAAATAAAAGGGGTCAGAACATATCCCAGCATCCTATAGATACCTCCCAATGTCCCCCTCTGCCTCATCATTGTCTTCATCATCCCCAACCCCCCCACCTTCCAATGAGAATTGTGTGGAGGCCTGGGCTGAGTATGAGGCCTGAAGGGCAGACTT
The DNA here is from genome assembly GCA_017657295.1 of Termitomyces sp. DKA64. Taxonomy (NCBI): domain Eukaryota; kingdom Fungi; phylum Basidiomycota; class Agaricomycetes; order Agaricales; family Lyophyllaceae; genus Termitomyces; species Termitomyces sp. DKA64. The sequence continues at coordinate 9,133 of JAGGAV010000583.1, forward strand.
TGACCAATGCCAGGACAGGAAGAAGGTAGATGCAATGTACCACCAGCATGAGTGCATTGTCTCTATGATTCCATGGCTTACTGATTTGGTCTGGTAGAGTTGTCCCAAGCTGTGAGTGGTCCCTCTGCAGATCTCACCCAGGCTGGTTCCTTGGGGCAATTGGATCAGTCAGCCCCAATGCCCCTGGCTCATCCCACCTGGCTAGTGCTGGGCCCTGGGATGGTGCAGGTTCTTCTGGAAGGCCAAAAGGTGGCTCAATCAGAGGTAGTGGCAGAGCAGTTTGCAGAAGCAGTGGGGCAGGTGCAGGGTCCCCTCACCCAAGAGTGGTGTGAAATGGAGGCCCTGGTAATGTAGTACTTGGTTAGAGTAATATTATTAGTTCTAGGGCTTTCTTGAAGTCTTATTAGAAGGTCTACTCTGATTCCACACTAATTGCTTGATAATGGCTTGATGTTGACATGGATTTCTTCCAAAATATTGTCATTCTTGAGGTAGAGGTGTCTCAACAAACTCCAGCCTAAGTGATTCACTCCCTGGAAACCACTGAGCCTTTGCCTATTAATTGCCTCTCCATTTGCTGCTCTACTTGGGCTATTTATACCTCTGACTACAGTGCACAGACCACTTTCTACATGTGACTTTTTGGTTTCAGACATTCCAGCACCTCTACCCTAAATGGTATTCCAATTCCTACTTTTGAATGTTTTGAATGCTTGTTTTGTTGCCACAGGCTAGTTTCTTGTGCCTTCATTCTTCTTTTCCATTCTAAGGTTCTTCCTTCCCCATTTATCTCTTCCCCTTTTGTATTGCTTCCATTCATAGGTTCCCTTCCATTCATATTCACCATTCCAATCTGGTTATTCTTAGATCAGATCTTATCCAGATCTTGCCAGAATTGATGCCACTCCAGTGCTTTTTGCCAGTCCCATGCTTCCCTCCCATTACAGTGATTAGACTATCATTGAGTGTATAGCCTAGTATAGTCCTTGTCCTATCCTGTTCTGTATTTCTTCTGGTGTATTTCAAGGAGATAATGTTGCTGGAACTTGTTTTACCAGGAGGCTTACAGTTTTCAGCCTTAATAGATGATTTATTTTGACTTCTGGTGTTTTGTATGTTCCCAATGTTGTGACAACAT
>JAGGAV010000584.1:0-10266 GCA_017657295.1 Termitomyces sp. DKA64
ATCCCCAGAAGAGGTCCCATAGCCAGTATATAAGTCATAGAACAGTATCTGTTATAGTAGCCTTGATATTACCTGAACTACTGTTTTGTTTCATGTGTTTCTGTCTCATTGTTCTGTCTTGTCAGTTTTGATCTTATCAGTTCCAATCTTATCAGTTTCCTTTCCTGTCTTGTCTCCATCTCTATCTTCTAAGTCTCCCTTGTCTCATTTCTCTCAGTTTCTCATCTCATCTCAACTCTTCCAGCTACATTTGACTCCTCTCCTATTGCCACAACTCTTCCTCTCAACTCTGTGACCTCCAAAACCCTCCCCACACCCTCAACTTGGAGCCTAGCCCCAAGTTCCCCTTTATTCTTGATATTCAACTCCAGAGCTCCATCTTGTACTTGCTCCCCATTCATCTGTTACTCCCACTCCTCTGCACATCCTTCCAGAGCACTCCAGACTTCTCTGGAGCACCTTTCCCCACTTTGTCCACCCAGTTTCACTCTTTCAGAGCTCACTGGAGCATGGGATAGTAAGTGTAGATGTTGTGTCTGCCTAGTAAGGACTTGCCCAGTGCAGCTGAGCCCCCAGGTCAGTGGAACCTGACATAAGGGTTGGATAGGGAACAATAATATGAGGAAGACCAAAATATCAAAAACATAGCTATACAGAGGAATGTCCATACTGTCTGTCAACAAGGTCTGTCTTTATATCACAACATCTATCTAACATCATGGTTGCAAAGGTAACCCAATGACAAGAAGAAATGAAAAGCTAAAAATAAACTGAGCACATGCCTTTGCTGAGAAGGTTCTGGACAGATTAAGAATTGAGGTCACTAAGGTGCATTGCTAGCAAAGGTTGCTATACCTGGAGGTCTCAACCAAGTCCTAGACCCAAGAGCTAGATTCCTTGTGACAGGTCTTGTGATAGTTACATCCTATGTATGCTGAAGTCTCATACACATGACTATGTCTGTCCAGACTAAGAGGCTAGATCCCACATGATAAGCCACATGATCAGTGTGTGTCATAGAGACATCCAAGTCTCATGCTGTGATTAGATCATGTGCTGCCCAAGATTAGATGAAGTCAGAGATGTCAGAAATGGTGCTCAGTGGCAGTTGGGTCTTATCATCCTCCCCTAGACTGAAATCTTGACTGTCCTCAGTCAACCAAAGTTCCATGATTGCTAGAGGCCAAAGTATGTCAAATCCCTCACCTCTCCACTTTCTGATCTTATTGATCTCTTCATCTTTCATCATTATATTCTTGGATCTTATCAACCAGGGCAAGAAGCACACCATGGCCAAGGCCTTTCTCCTCCTGGTGGGCCATTTCAGTCATGCTGTTACTGGAATATCTGCTGGACAACCTAGTGGAGGAAATGATGGTGGGTGCTAGCAACATTGCCCAAGCTAGCAACATCACTAAGGTAACTTTAGCTCTTTGATGACCTAGTCTGTTAGGGGACCAGTCTCCAGACTGTGTCCAACTCTACTCTGAGCTTAGTCCAAGGATGCACCCACTCTTAGCACATCTGAATGGCTGCTCAGCCTGCCCTATCCCCTTCTGTTTTCTAGTAGTCAACCTTGATGAGTCATATGCATGGACCTTACTCAGCATCAATTATTGTTAGTCATACTTCATTACATACCAGAGCCCAATTAGTTAAACAGTATTAGTAATAGCACAGCCACCAATGTAGTATATAAAGGCAGCCTGTAGATAGAATATCCTCAGGCTGAATAATAGCAGTGTTCTTCTGGCTTACACACCAAACCAACTGTGAGCTCTCTAGTGATGTCTGACCATTTGGTCAGCCCTGCTGGTCCCTTGTCTGACTCTTGCTTGCCTCTGTGCCCACTTAACTCCCACTCATCACCAGCACTTGCTAGCTTGTGGAAGGAGTTCTGCAGACATTAAGCACTCCCCTTACATAGTCCCTAATGATCAATTTTTCCTCCAGCATCCACCTTGTGACTTGACCATCATGACTCAGTTGAGTGTATTGAGGGCCATGGAGAAGGGAGTGCAGGTTGCAGGGAAACCAGTGTGGAATGTGGGAAAGAGAGTGCAGGTTATGGGAACATTGTCCCAGTGACTCCCAAACATGTTGCTGGCAGCATTGCTAAGGAGTATGGCAACATCACCAAGAGAGGCAAGGACTCTGAAAGGCAAAGGGAAGGCAAGGGAGGAGGATGAAGAGTCTGGAGTAAGTTCCTGTTTCTGTCACTATCTTCTTACTATTTGTCACTAATGTTGCTAACAGGAGCCCATTGATACCTTGATTAACAAGGAGCTGGTGGGGCTTCTTCAATGGCAAAAGTCAAGCATGTGGATGTGAGTATGGCCATGGAGATAGTATTGAAGAAAGCAAAAGGAAAGGCAACAGCATTGACAGAGGAGAGGGAAGCTTTCAAGTTGAGGCAAGGGGCAGTAAGTCTTCTAGTGACTGTTGTTAATGTCAATTGCTACCCATTCTTTCAGTGCAATAATCACTGGGCTGACAACAACCACAAAGGCTGCTGGTACCCAACAGGTGCCTGGCCATGCTACAAATGTGACAGCACCAAGAAGGAATGCTTGTACTGTGAGAAGTCATTGAGAAGCAGAGGAGGAAAGTTTGTGGCAAGGATAGCAACATGGGCTGCCTTGGTGAGGCAGGCTAGGGTGTTCATTGAGGGACAGAGGGAGCTGGTGGCAAGGAGGCTGGCAATTCAGATCAAGCATTTGAGCTTGAATCTGCTAACAATGCAAGATGGGACAGACATAAGCAGTAGCAGCATTGCTAAGAGCAAGTGACAGGGGAAGAGTCAGGCTGAGGTGGAAACTGATAGTGACAAGGATAGCAATGAGGTCCTTCTGGCTTCAAAAGGCAGAATGGCCTTCCCTTCCCTTAGTGCTATGGGCAAGTGACAGCCGACAGTTGCTAGCAACAACAGAGACAATGAGAACACAGATACAGGAAGCAGCACTGCTAGAGGAGCAGTTAAAAGCAGTGGCAACAGAGGGGATGGAGGTGGATACAGACAACAAGGACAAGGAGCAAATGTTGCTATACCTGGAGTCTCAACCAAGGTCTAGACCCAAGGGCTAGAGTCCTTGTGACAGGTCTTGTGATAGTTACATCTCATATATGCTGAAGTCTTATATACATGGCTATGTCCATCCAGACTAAGAGGCTAAATCCCATGTGATAAGTCACATGATCAGTGCATGTCATACAAGAACAGAGTCAGAAGATGTCTCAGTCTTGTGCTATGATTAGATCATGTGCTGCCCAAAATTAAGTGAAGTTGGAGATGTTGAAAACAGTGCTCAGCAGCATTTGAGTCTTATCACTGTTCTCAAGCCAAGCAACCCTGCTTCTTTTGCCATATGGAGCTCCTACCAACTCTGTAGTGATTGCATAACCAGTGAAATCTATCAGTGGCCCAACAAAGAAAACAAGATTCATGTGGATGACATCTGTGATAAGCCAGCACTAATGTGAACAAAGCTTTACAAAATACACTCAAAAACTGTAGCACATGCCTGCTTTAAATCTCTGAGTGACCTTTTCACTGTTTGCCTTCATGATGAGGAGACACTGACATAACTGTATACACATGTTGAAGGGGCCATACAACAAATTCAATCCCTTTGCCCTGCACCCATCATCAGTACTGATGGGATTATCATGCCAGTATATACTCTAGAGATGTTGAACAACAAGGTCTGTACTATGCCATGCTCTGTGCCCTCCTCCAAGAAGACTATGGTGCCTTTGTCTCTTCTGTCCCTAATGCTAAACAACCTTGTCAAGGATATGGTAAAGGAAGCTTTCTGCACTGAAGAAACCCAATGTGCCACTGTCAATGAAGAGGCTGCTGCTGCTGCCACCTGTGCCATTGTATGCTACATTTGCAAAGGGGAACATAGAATAACAGAATTTCCACACCTTGCTACTGCCCAGTCACATATCAACAAGGATGAGTCCTCCAAATTGAAGAAATGTGGTGGTCAATGAGGAGAAAATTCAGGAGCTAAGGCCAACTCAGCCAAAGCAATTGAATCTGTAAAAGTAAAAGAAGGCTGTGATGGACCTGCTATTAGAGCTGAAGCTATGATTTGTTGATCCTCCTCTGTCTCTTCATTGCCATCTTACACTCTGTGGAACACAGACTCAGGTGCCATGGCACATATGATGCCTCCTTACAAGTAGTTTCTTCCAGACTCTTGCAAAATGAGTCTAAGGGGAGCACTTAACATCTGCAGAACTCCTTTCACAAGGCTAGCAAGTGCCAGTGATGAGTGAGAGTTGAACAGGCACAGAGGCAAGCAAGAGTCAGACAAGGAACCAGCAGGGCTGACCAAATGGTCAGACATTGCTAGAGAGCTCATAGTTGGTTTGGTGTGTAAGCCAGAAGAACACTGCTATTATTCAGCCTGAGAATATTCTATCTACAGGCTGCCTTTATATACTACATTGGTGGCTGTGCTATTACTAATACTGTTTAACTAATTGGGCTCTGGTATGTAATGAAGTATGACTAACAATAATTGATGCTGAGTAAGGTCCATATATATGACTCATCAAGGCTGACTACTAGAAGACAAAAGGGGATAGAGCAGGCCAAGTGGTCATTCAGATGTGCTAAGAGTGGATGCATCCTCAGACTAAGCTCAGAGTAGAGTTGGACACAGTCCAGAGACTGGTCCCCTAACATCAGCCCCTTGTCAGGTTCTGCTGACCCAGGGGCTCAGCTACACTGGGCAAGTCCCTTACTAGGCAGACACAATGTCTACACTCATGATTCCTGGTTCTGGTGAGCTCTGAAAGAGTGAAACAAGGTGGGTGAAGGTGGTAATGGTGGTCTGGGGAAGTCTGGGGTACTCCAGTAGTCTAGACAAAGGAGCAAGAGTAGTGGGCAAGGAAGAGTGAGTACAGTACAAAGCTTCAGAGATGAGATACCAAGGGCTCAGTTGACTCAGGGTTGGATTCTGAGTCAAGAGTGTGGGGTTTTGGAGATTTACAGAGTGTTAATAGAGTTGAGATAGTGAAGACAAACATAACTGGGGAGTTGAGACAAGACAAGAGACTTTGAGATAAGGTGAGACTTAGAAACTAGAGATCAGAAACAGAGATGGAAAAGGAAACTGATAAGATGAAACTGATAAGGTTAAAACAGATGAGACTGAAATGAAACAATATGGAACAATAGAGATGGAGACATGAGAAATGTAACAGACATGAGAATATTAATATCAAGACTATTCTAACTATTGCTACTCTACAGCTTAAGTACCTGCAGGGAGAACTCCTCCAGGACCACAGGTCTGAGGTCAGATCATGTGGGTGGGTCTCAGGTATGTTTGTTTGGGGTGTCCTGAAACTGGCTAGTTGGGTATCAGTATTGTCTTGATATATAACTGTGATGTGTGCCAGGGGAGGGTGGAGTTATCTAGACACTGAGGGAAGGCTGGGGAGATCATGGGGAATGCTGGAAAAGCATTGGGGATCTCTGGAGAAGCATTGGGGGTTGCCAGAGTGGGTGCTGGGGATAGAGGAGTGTTGTAGAGGTTGGGGGAGGAGAGAGATGTGCTCTGAGCTTGCTGGATTTGGTCAGGATAAGTTTGGAGGCAAGGCAGGATCCAGGGGCAGGTCATGACATCACCCCCCCTTCAGCATCAAGACCCTTCAAGGCATGGGGAAATCTCCAGGGGTTGGTGGTGGCATGAGAATCAAAGTCAAAGCATGATGACTTCTTCAATTAGAAGCTTCCCAAAAAAAAATAAAAAGGGAACCAAAACATGTCTAGCCTACCATCATTACCTTCCCATGGCCTTATCCACTATGTCTAATTCATCTTTGTCATCCCCAACCCCCCCTCTATCCAATGAGAATGCCATTGATGTCTGGGTGAAATATAAGGAGTGTCAAGCCAAATATGACCAGCAGCAGGATCAGCATTGGATGGATGCCATGTATTATCATCATACATGTTTCAGTTCCAGAGATGAAGCCTACTGACCTTTCTACATAGAGTTGTCCCTTGCAGTGGCTTGGGTCCTCTGGGGGCCCTTCTCTTCCTGAGGGTCCCAGACAGTCCACTGGGTCAGCCCCTGGTTTATCAGGGCATCCTCTGAGGTCAGTACTGGGGCCAGAGGAGGTGCAGGTTGTGCTGGAAGCCTAGAGGGTTGGGCAGGAGAAGGTTATGGTGGAGCAGTTTGTGGAGGCAGTGGGGAGGGTTCAGGAGCTTCCCACCCTAGCATGATGTTAGGCAGAAGCCCCAGTAAGTTGATGTCTTATTGATGGCTTGCATGCCCCCAGCTAACTAACAGTCTAGTGCATTACTTGTGCTTGTCATGGGGAGGAGTGCAAGTTTGAGGATCCTGCTGCAGGGTCTTGCCATGACTCCTTTGTTTGCTTGTCATGTCATGCAAGACATGAGAAGTGTTCCATGTCCTGGGAGTGGTGGGTAGTGAGCATTGCAGTGGAATAGAGGTGAGACCAGGAGTGAGTCTTGGAGCAGTTGGAGGAGGGGCAAAGGGGCCAAGTGTCTGGAGGGGTGTCACAGCAGCCAAGTAAGAGGCCCTGGGGCAAGACAATGATGGCTGGTCCTCCTGGGGCCCACATGTATTTGCCAGCATTGGAAGCATTAGTAGTAGATCCCCAGGGGAGTTACAATCCAGTGCCAGGGCCTAGTGCCAAGGTATTACAATGATGGGTGGCCAAGTTGGAGGGGCAGTTGGTGATGTGGGGGGAGGAGCTCTGAGGGGCTCAGGAGGAGAGTGAAGCACCACAGCAGAATTGGCAAGTGGCACAGTGGCATCAGGAGGTGGCATGGCATGATCACAAGGCAGCAGTGAGGGAAGCCAGTGTGAGGGCCCTGGAGGTGTGGGGGCTTTGGAAGTGATTGGGACAATTGGAGATGCAGGATGTGGGAGTAGTGGAGCAGCAGGGGGCCATAGAAGTGAAGGGGCACTGAGCAGAGGTGGAGGCAGGGAGGAGATGGGAGGAGTGGTTGGCAAACAAGGCCACATTGGGGCAGGGTGGCATGATGCATGAGTCCCATCCTTCTCCTTTTTGACCATGCTGACTTTCCTTTCTAGATTGGGTCTGGGAATACCAAATTCTATTGGACAGGGCTTCCACTGCCCTTGCATTGATTCAGAATGAGTTGGGGCAGATGCCCCAGGATCTCCCTTCAGAGTTGAGGCAGGGAGTGGATTATATGGGGAGGCTACTGGCAGGGCACTGGCAGAGAAACTCTGTGGAGCCCAGATCATGGTGGGAGGTGGCAGTGGACATGGGGGAGGTTCTTCTGAGTCATGTGGAGAACCTGGCAGCAGTGGCAGCCCAGATGAGGGTCAATCTGGCAGGGGAGGGTTTGGGGAGGAGAGTTCCAGAGGAGGAGAGTTGAGGGAGCTGTGGTCTAGTGCTGGCAAGCTTCTTTGGACTCTTCTTATTGTACTATACTTGTTTATATATTGTATTTCTAAAATCTGTAAATAATGATTTCTTGCTGTTTTTTGTGTGGTTTTCAGTTTGTATAAGGAAAAGATGTGAAAGGGGGACATAATTGGTACTGGTGGAAGTTGAATTCCTACTGAAAGCAGAGGTGGGGGTTAGGCCCACTGATGCCATCTGTTCATGCTAGTCCTGGAGGTCCCAGGGCTTGGTGGGGTGTTGCTGGTGGAAGTCCCAAAGCTTGGTGGGGCTCTGGAGAGGTTCTTTCAGAGTTTCCAGGTGTCATCCTTGGGTCTGTAGCCTTTCCAATGGACTAGATACTGGAGTTGTCCATGGACAAGGTGGGAGTCAAGGATGTAGTTGACCTTATAGTAGTATTTGTCCTCAACCTCAACAGGTGGGGGTCAGCCTGGGCATTGGCTGGGGAAGGGGTCTAGATCATACTTCTTAAGGAGGTGAATGTGGAAGACAGGGTGGAGGCCCTTCAGTCCCAGAGGTAGGTCAAGCTTGTAGGCATGAGTCAAGACCTTCTGGAGAATCTTGAAGGGACTCAGCCATTTGTGGTTGAGTTTCACTGAGGGTCTTCAGGTCTTGAGGTTATGTTGGTTGAGCCAGACAAGGGTATCAGGAGTCCAGTCAGGGGTCATTTTGTATCAAGTGTCAGCATGTTTGGAGTAAGCTCAGTTAGTAGTGTGGATCTTATCTTAGAGGAATTGGTGAAGGGACTGGAGGTCTTTGGCAACTTCATGGACAATGTGCAAGGGGATGTCCTTGAGAGACAGGGTGAGCCAGGAGTTGTAACCCTTGTTGGCATAAATGGGGAGACCTTGGTGGTGGAGTGGGGGGTGTTGTTGTAAGTAAACTTGACCAGGGGTAGTTCTATATGCCAGTCATTCTGTAAATAATTAACATAGAGGCAGAGGTACTGCTCTAAGGTCTGATTTACTTGTTCTGTTTGTTTATCAGTTTCTGGGTGATAGGCAGTTGATAGGTTGGTCTTGATTTCAAGCACCTTGCATAGGGATTGCCAGAACCTGGAGACACAAGGGGCCATGGTCAGAGACAATGTTGTTTGGGAGTCTGTGCTTGGAAAAGACATATTTGAGGAATAGTTTGGCAAACTCTGGGGCATTGTCAGTGGTATGGCAGGGGATGAACAAGGCTTGCTTGGTGAGTCAGCAAACCATGACAAGGATGGTGTTGAAACCTTCAGATTTGGGGAGTTCAATGATGTTGTTCATTGAGATTGAGGACCAGGGGTGGCAGCCAATGGGGAGGGGCTTCAGCAGATCATATAGAAAATGTCAGGAGACCTTGGCTCAGAGACATGGTTTGCAGGCTCATATGTATTGGGTGATGTCCTTTATTCCTGGCCAAAAGTAAGTCTGGAAGATCAGTTGAAGGACCTTAAGCCCCTCCAGGTGTCCCCAGAACTTGTGGTCATGGTGCTGCTAGAGAATGTTGAGGCAGATGGACTTGTGGTCCAGAGTGTATATTTGGCTGTCCCAGAGCAGAAGTTGATGGTCTGGAGATAGTATAAGGATTGTGTCAGAGTTTGGGGCATTGGCAGAACTGTCCTGGGAGTTATGCTAGATAAAGAAGGCATCTAGAGGGGCATTTTGGATTTGGTGGAGAATCCCTTCTTCATTCATAATTAGTACAGCATTAAGATGTTTGGGGGGGGTTACCACATGGTGGTTGAAAGCATTCCATTCAGCCTCAAATGACTTCTTCAGGTAGACATCCAGTCTTTGGGTGGGGGTGTCAGGTTCTGCTCCAAGTCATCCTGAGCAATAGTGGATGGTGAAGTCATACTTGGACAGTGTTTTGGACCAGCGTCATCAACTGAGTTGCTTGGTAGTCATGAAGTACTGCAGGTTGTTGTGGTCTGAGTAGACTTGTATGCAGTGTAGGGTTCCCCCAAGGTAGGCCCTCCACTGCTAGAAGGCTTCAATGATTGCGAGGGGCTCCTTGTCATAAATGTTGTAATTGAGCTCTGCAGGGATCATTGAGCAGGTGTAAAAGGTGATGGGGCAGGGGTCCTTGCTATTGGAACCCATTTGTGAAAGTATTCCAGTGATGGCATAGTTGGAGGTGTCACATTCAAGTACAATGGGGAGAGCAGGGTTGAAGTGACAGAGGATTGTCCCAGTCCCAGGGGGTGTCCTTCTGAGTAAGTCAATTGAGGGGTTTTGTGATGCCAGAGTAGTGATCAATGAACTAGCAGTAGAAATTAGCAAAACCCAAAAAGGACTGTACCTCCTTAATGTTCTGGGATGAAGACCAATTGAGGATGGCCTCTACCTTTGCTGGGTCCATTTGTATGCCATCTGGAGTGACAATAACTCCAAGATACTCAACCTCAGCAGTGTGGAAGAAGCACTTCTCAGGTTTAGTGTGGAGGTGGTATTCCTGGAGTCATTCTAGAATGTGTTGGACATGACCCCAGTGTTCTTCCAGGGAGTTCAAGTAGATGAGGATGTCATTTAAATACACAATAACAAAGACATTGTTCATGTTGTGGAAGATATTGTTCATGAAGTACTGGAAGGTAGTGGGGGAGTTTGTCTACTGAAGGGCATTACAAGATATTCAAAGAGACTGTAGCAGATGTGGAAGGCAGTCTTCCATTCATGTCCCAGAGCAATCCAGACATTGTTGTAGCCAGACTAGAGGTCTATCTTGGTGTAGACATTGGCACTGCAGAGGCAGTCAACAAGGTCACCAATCAGGGAAAGGGAATACCAGTTTTGTTAAGTTCTCAGTAATCCACACAAAGATGGAGGAAGCTGTCCTTCTTCTTGGCAAAAAGAACAGGGGCTCCAG
>JAGGAV010000585.1:0-10255 GCA_017657295.1 Termitomyces sp. DKA64
AGATACTTTCTAATATACTTTGGATTCTCCTTCTGCCAGCTGTGTGACTGAGCTGCAGCCCCCAGAGGTCGCCCTTACAAAACCCTAAGATCATACCTTGCTTTCCCAAATTAGTGACAGCAAAAGTGGCATGTTCAGAGTGGTCCTGATAATGAAGCATCAGATCCACTACAGAGTGTATAGAGCCAGCTTTATTGAGTGTGCCATCAATGTTGTATACAGGGATTGGATAAGAGAGGGGGTGGGTAGTGAGACAATGTTGTTGTACATAGTCTGTGTTAAGGAAGAGGCCTGTTGCTCCACTGTCAAGCAAGGCAATAATGCTTTGGGTCTGCTGGGTGTTGATTGTCTCAATTTTCACTTGTAGCTTCAAGGAATTGACAGAGGGGGTAGAAGCAACAATGTAGCAATGGGGAAGATGATGTTCCCATGCAGGAATCCAAGTGCATGGGCTAGGAGGTATAGTCCCAGCTGAGACTTTAGCTGGGAAGGGGCTTTGTACATTTAAGGGGGGGCTTATTGTTTCAGGCATAGTATCAATAGCAGCAACAGATATATTTGATTATATGTCCCAAGAAGCAAAATGATTAGCACTAGGCAACAGGGGCATACAGGTCATCTGTTGCTTCTTCAAGAATCCTCCTCCAGCTCTGCTGATGCAACCTCTGACTCATGGGCAACCTCAGTGGGGAAAGTAGGAGGGCATCTGGAAAGGGGGCTCCTAACACATCCCAGACTACTAGAAGCTGGGCAAGCAGCTCCTCCTGCTCTGATGAAGAGAGGTAGCACACTTCCAACCCTTGAGGACAATAACAGGTGAAGTGGCCAGCCTTTCCACAGTGTCAACACAACAAGGGGGTGGAGGACCACTGGTGGGAGGCATCAACATCCATAGGGGCTCCCTGGGGTAGAGGTAGAGGATGTGGGGGAGCAGTTGGAGGAGCATGGAAAGGAGCAACATGAGAGAGAACAGGGAGGATTGCACCTACTTGAGGGGCAGCCAGAGAGTGAAAAGGAACTGGAGGATGCTGAGTACATTGCAGCTCATGCTTGAGTTCCATCAACTGCCACTGCTCACATGCCACCTTGTACCAGGTGTCTATGCATTTATCATCCAGGCACTCCTCAGCCATATTATCAATACAGTCCATGAGGGAGGGGTGGAGTCCTTCCTGAAAGGTGAGGCAGAGCTGAAGACCATCTGGATACCCAGCCTGCTCAACTAAGGCATGAAATGAATCAATATACTCATCCAAAGACTGCTTCCCTTGACTGTACTGATCTTGGTCTCAAAGGGAGAGGGCAGCAGTCTTGGCTGGGTTGAGGAGGAAGAACTCAGCTCAGAAATCCTTCTCAAACTCTATACAACTAGCAAAACTCTCTACTCCTCCTGGACACCAGAAGATGTGCAATGCACAGGTCAAAGCTTGGCCTGTCTTCATATAGGAGAGGACCCAGGCAATCTTGAGGGCATCAGGGGTGAAGACTTTACCACTCAGCTGAATATAGGTGATACAGGACTGGAGGAAATGTTCCCCCACCTCATGTTCCCCATCAAATATGTTGAGGAGTGCAGGGCAAGGAAGTTTGGAGTGGGGAGCCAAAAGGCCTGAGTTAGGGGCAAAGGTGGACCTTCCTGCAGCTGTTGGGGGCATAAGGGGAGTGGTAGGAGCAAGGGGGAGGCATTCCAGAAGAGTTTGGAGGGAGAGTGACACAGCTTCGGTAGTTTGATGTAGTTTAGTGAGTTTAGCTGTGTGGGAGGTAAGGGAGGCTTGGGTAAGGTGAACCTGCATCTCTAGAGCCAAAAAATGACTCCAGGCTTTGTCCTGGAGGCTTGAAGCATCAGGGGGAGGGGCTGGCTGGGCTGGCTGGGCTGGCTGGGTCATAGTGAAAGCACAGAGAGTAACAAGTTGCCAGTGAGGGAGAGACCTTTCAGTTGCACCAACTTATCGGAACAATTGACACAATTGCTTTGACTTATCAAAACAATTGAAAACAGGGCTTCCAGACCAAAACTAGAGACTTGTTCTGCTATAAGGGCAACCTCTGGAGGCTGTGGCTAAGTCATACAACTGGCAGAGGGAGATCCAAAGTCTATTCAGTACTATACAAGGGTCTATGGACATAACTACTCACCTGGCAGAGGGACATCCAAAGAGAACAAGTCTAAGGAGCTCCCTGGCCAGGTGTGATGCTTTCAGGAAAACTTCTAACCCTAACCCAAAGGTGCAAACTCCGGAAATTGCCATAACTCCGGAGATTGTACCAAAAATGGAAATCCATTGTAAACAGCCTTGATCTCCAGACTCACAGCACATGACTACATGAAAATACAACCAAAAGATAGCCCTTGGTTGAAAGTACTTGTCACCAGAAAATGGGAGAGCAAGGGTGACAGGCAGGCTCAGAATAAAGGAAACAAACCAGAGGGTCCAGTATGAACAGTCCCCTGACAGAGAGCAGCATCAGTCAAAGCACCTTGTTGGGCAGCTGAAATGACGGAGAGGTGGTCCAAGAGTTCAGAGAAGGTCAATGATTTTCCAGGGGTGAGCAAGTTCAGGATGGTTGCATGAAAAGATTCCCACACATTGTCATTGGGCAGGGAATGGAGTAATATGAAGGCAAGAAATTCTCTATCAATCAGTTTCTTCATAGCAGTCAGTTTTGCATCAGTGGCAGAGATGGCTGAAATGTGGTTGCTGAGTGTTGATGGGGAGCCATCCCACTTTAGGTTGAGCATGGCAATAAATGTGTAGGAGGCACTGATGCCAACATTTGTGTTCTTGTGAATGGTAACCAGCTTGTCAACTATGTCCTTGGCATGGCTGGTCCCCAACTTCAATGGCAAGATGGTCACATATGTACTTGACAATGATGCCAGAAGCCTTGGAGTCACATACAGACCAGCTGTCAGGATGTTGCTAGGTTGATACACTTGGGTAGATGACAAGCATGGCTAATGGGGATGGGGGTAGACCAGTAATGACATCCCAGACTTTTGCTGTTGAAGCTTTGCTGTGATCCTGATCTTCCAGATTTGGAAGTTGTTGAGTCCTGTGAGAACAGGGCAAGTGGTTTCTGAGGATGGCATGGCAGGTAAGTGAAGTCAGAGATGATCTGGGTGATCTTGGGAAGGTCAGAAGTCTGATCTTGCACAGCTGAAACACTGGTGGGAGTTGTATAATCCCTCTGAGTTTGTCTAAGTCTATTATTGATTGGTATTAGGCAATGGGGCCAATAACCTTTTGGAGATTGACAATAGAGAGTGAGATGTCCAGAGAAATAACAAAGTACTCAGTTGCACTCTTGTAGAGTAGAACAAACTAATATTAGATACCTAGAGAAATAACACAATACTAGGTAATGTAAGCATAGGTAGTATGTAAGTTAAACTGTGAGACACACCTCAGTTGCATTCTTACAGAGTAGAATGAACTGAGGTGTGATGAACAAGCAAAGAACAAACTTAAGGGCTCATAGCCAAGTACATGTGATGTAGATGCATAGACAAGTATCTATCTTTCAACAGATGGGAAATGAGGAATTCAAGAAGAAAATGGCTAGCATGTGAACAATAGTGGACTTGGGAACACCCAAACATATACTGGGTATTACCATCAGCTGGAACCAGAAAAATTATCAAGTTCACTTATTCCAAACAGTATTTATTGACAAGCTTGTCTAGCAGTTTGGCCAATCAGATGCAAACCCCATATTGACACCAATGGAACCAGGGATGAAACTGAGATGAGTCAACCTTTCAAAACTACCCTCAAGCAAGCACAACAAGATAGCATGAATCCCATACAGACAGCTAGTAGGGTGCCTGTTATGGTTAGCCATGTCAAATTGCCCAAATATACAATATGCAGTTCAACAACTATCACAATACCTAGACTGTTTCACCCAGACATATTGGAATGTCATGATTCAAACACTACAATACCTAAAAGGCACTTGGACACTAAAATTACTGCTTGGTGGATGACAGCAGATTATTCTGGTGGGGTTCACAGACTTAGATTGGGCCAATGGTCTCAATATGAGGAGGAGCATTGGGGATATGTGTGGTCACTGGGGTCAGGGAAATATTGTGGTCAACTCAGAAACAATGGACTGTGACAGCTTCTTTGTGCAAAACCGAATACATGGCAGCATTTGAAGCCATGCAGGAATTTATTTGGCTATGAACACTCCTAACTGCCCTTGACTACACACCTATGACAGCCACAACAATACTATGTGACAATAATTCCACAATAAATCTATCCAAAGACCCAATGCTCCACCAATGCATGAAACATGTTGATATCAAATACCACTTCCTGAGAGAACATGTTGCATTGAAGGAAATCACTATAAATATATCAACACCAAATACAATGTTGCTGACATGTTTACAAAAGTGCTACTGGCCCCACAATTCACAAAGTTATGGGAGCTATTGGGAATGGCACAGGATTCCACACATGAAGGAGTAGAGCACTCATGGTAAGGAGTGTTGCAATCTGATGCATAGGGACACCGTGAGTGCTGACAGCAGGGACTAAAGAATACGGAACAGGCCACCAGGGCCAGAAAAAAAACACTGAACAATGTGACCAGGCAGGCCACCAGGGCCAAAAAAGAACAATGAACAATGGCGAGAAATCACATGTATACATTAGATGGACTCGTAACACCTTCAGTCGATTGTAAAGAGACTGAGGGTGAGCATATTACCTTATCTTACATCTTTCGGACACAATACTTACGCATACCATAGATTTAGACTTATGTCATGTTTGTCAGGTATGCAGAATAGAGTTGATCATATAGAGACTGAGGATTTAGACTTACGTCGTGTTCATCAGGATTACGCTTCTCAACATCATCTCACTTCTTTGTCCATGTTTTACCTTGGAGAAAAGAAATTTCCATTGTCTTAAGCCTTTCGCATTGAGAAATGTGTGCACTGGAAATGACATGGCACATTTCTTTCTCCTTATTTTCCAAGGAAAAAGTATTGGCTGCCAGCGGTGAATTTAGAACCTCGTATCCCTTTATTCTTACCCGCGTACCTTGGCTAAAACGGGAATGGTGCTGTACAACATACATGCGTAAAAACGAAATGGCTACCTGTCTAGAAAAGTTCACTCAACCCCATAAGATAACTACATAACTAATGTACTCCATTAACCAACATATTTTGCCCTTCGCGAATCCGCTGCTGAGTTCGCTCAGCCGCCGCATCATACACAAACTGCTGCTGTGGGCGATGGTACAGCCACCCCTCATGCGTCGATCTATCATCATCGGAGTCAAGACGCGAATCCATAGAATACGTCTCGTCCCTCCCATCGAAACAGTCATCCTCCCCGTAGTCTACCCGTGAAATCAATCAGCCATTGCCCCACCCAAAAAAAAGACAAAACATACGATCCGGAGTATCCTCCTCTACAACCCTCTGTTTCCCAAGTGCCTTCTCACTAGGCTTCGCCGGCACCTTTTCTTCCTCCTGATACATGCTCGACCTGAGCTCACTCGGAAGACTCTCTTTTCTTAATCTCATACCCGCCACTCCATTCCGCAGTACCTCATACCCATCCCGCACCGGTGTGGGTGGCGACGGCGTCCTAGACTGGGTGTAAGTTCCCTGCGCAGGCGAACGTGGGCCGTGCGGAGCAGGCCGAGGGGGTGCCAGCCCTCCTCCGCCCAGCTCTGGGTGTGAGAGTATTGGGTGCGTGTGATGGTGGTGATAAGGCGTCTGCGCAATAGCCATAGGCGACGATGACCGTGAACGCGAGGTATGGGGTGCCTCGCCGCCCGCACGTTCTGCAACATGTGACGAATCCGACAGATGATCTCCATCTTGTTGCAACTGTTGTAATACTCGCTGTTCAACTTTTGTAGATTAATGACACAACGAAACACTCACTCTACGATCCATCTTTGCCTCCTTCCTGCTAACCTCCTCTGCCAACCTCTCCATCGCCACTCTCTCGAGATCATCATATTGTTGTAGCGCGTCCATCAGCTCTCCATTGGCAGTCAACAACGAGCCCAACAGCTTCTCTTGGATAGTCGGCTCGAGGCACTGTTCTTCCGGCTGTCCATTAATCAATGTCCCCTGGTTCTTCGCCTTTTCCGCTTCCGCAGAGGCCCATGGTATCTGCGTACAGATGAGTTCCTGCGACGAACGACACTTGAGATAGAATTCCTGCGGTAGATAGAAAGGTGTTCATCGGCGTAATCAGAAGTGTGAGAAGATCACGGACCCTGATGACATCTGTCGTCTTGAGATCCTCAGGTCTTGACAGTGCAAGGGCTTGAGAGAGAAGCGATGCGTTCCCCTGACCAATCTTACACTCTTGGAGCAGCCGCCGAATATCTTCATCAAGTGGAATGATGCGGTTTCGTGATTCAGGGGTCTTATGCTTGCGAGATGTTTTCTGCAGGAGGTTCGTTAGAGGGATCAAAAACCAAAAAGGACAAGTCGACTAACATTTTGGAGAGTGTGTATAGCGGCAAATTCAATAGGGAAGGGTGATTGTTCTTGATATACGACATGGGGTATATTATTATCATATTGCAAACGGGCAGAGACCGGTGGATTAAACATGGCGTCATTATCGTCCAACGGCATTCCCTGTCCTAGTTATCAGTTTTGTCCGGAAGGTTGATCAAATAATCTAAGAACCTCCTCCGGTTGATCATGAGGTTTGACTCTCTTCCAGAGTGCACGAAATCCAGTGCTTTCTACAAACTAATTGAGCTCTCGGCTCTGAAAACCCGGTAAAGACACTCACTTCCACTTGCAAATGCAGCAGCAGCGATGACAGCCAAAATGCGTTCCCGAACAACGGGAGGTGTGCGGGCCGAAGAGAGCAGATCCTCTAATGTTTCCGTGAACTTGCGAGTCGTTGATTGCTGGACAAACCACTCGTTTTTGACGTTGCGCAACAAAAATGCCCAAAGCTGGTTCCAACGCACTGTTAGCTAGACAGCCATAAGAGGTGGAGCGCGAGTAGCTTACCCGAGCAGCCGCGAGTTGAGCAGTAGGTTCCCCATACTTGAATTCGCGTCGAAGAGCACGGGCGGCTTCCTTTGCGTTGCTTTCACTCATACTAACTCTTTCAGTGACCTCTAAAACAAGATTCCAGTCTTCCGACGCCGTGGCAGTGAGAAAGCCTAGAAAGACATTAGCTCTCATCGAATGCAGCACAACTTTGTAGATCCACTTTACCAATCATCCTCGTGAGTTCAGCAGTCTCACCATCACGCCCTCTATCACGCCCATGATCGCGCCCATCCTGTCCCCTACTTCTTTCTTTTGCCTTTTCCTTGTCCTTGTCTCTATCGCCACGATTCCAGAACCCTCGTCGTTCTTTTTTCTCAGGAGGATCCTTTTCACGTTCGCGCTGTCCGCCGTCTATATTCCCGGAGGTAGGTATATATCGCTCTTCAGGTCCCGACTTCGTCGTTGACTGAGCCGGGTCGAGTGCACCGAGAATTCTTAACGCAGCAGGTGCAGACGGACCCTTCTTTCTCTGTTGCTGGGGCTGCGATTCACGATCTCTGAGACCTGTGTTGGAGTTGATGCTGAACGGTGAAGGTGATCGGGCACCGTTGGGGCTGGGTATCGGAGGCGATGCGCCAGGCGGCAGTGAGGCAAACGATGAGTTGTGTGACGCGATGACCTGGTACTGACTGGGGAATGGAGACGGGTCGTTCCCTTGAACGACCTCCCATCGCTCACCCTCGCTGGATGTGCGACGTATGGAGCGAGCAGGAGGGGTCATGTAGCCCTGCTGTTGCTGATTCTGGTATAATGCATGTTGCTGGTGAATGGGGGTGGCCACGACGCCATCCTGTGAATGAGAGATAGTGAGCATGGACGCGATGAGCACGATATGAGCGGACCTCGTTGGGTGATGAATTTGGTTTCAATGGTTTTGGCTTATTAAATAGTTTCCTCATTACAGAAAGATCGTGGAATGCAGAGAGCAGCAACAACAGAACCGGCGCTCCAACAAGGCAATGCCAGCCAACAACCAACAAACCGGGGGCTGTGCCGGCCAGGAACACGTGGCCCCTTGATAAGATCCCGCCACAAACCTGACAATCGTAGTCAAGAGCTGGTCAAAAGTCCAAGGTTCAAATCCCGCGTCCGCTCTGTAGCTACAAGCGATCGCAAGAAACGTTCGAGGCCTGACTCTCATGGATCTAGGAAAACTATCTAATTCTGGGAGTACTCAGCGACTTCGTCTCAAGTCTATCAAATCTAGATGTAATGGAAGAGAGACAAAAAGAATAGTTCCGTCACGCAATCTGGGGAGAGAAAGGAACCAACTATTTGACTCCCGTATGCTGCTGTCAACGTTTTCTCAACTTAGGGCTCTGGACAACCGTGCACCTCGACACTTTTTAAGTACCATCGAAACCCAGCTTTCATGCCGTCGGCCGCTCCTGATAATCCCCAAGAACAAAGACAGTTCATATGATTCATTGGCGACAAATAGATATTTTGACTAGAGATCAAACTTGCGACCACGGCTCATGTAGGGTGAGGAGGAGGAGACAACGGCGGTGCAACTCTGATGTCAGCAGAAGTATACACTGTCACCAAAAATACATATGGGCTCAAATAATGCTAGAAGGTCGATCCTATACAGCACAAGGTACATGTAAGTCCTCAGTCTCTTTGTGCAATTGACTCATATTGTATGTGTACCTATACAGCAACAGAGTTCAGAGAGAAACTGAGTTGTTGAGGAGAAACACAAGACAGATGCAGGACAAGTACAAGACAAAATGGAATTGAGACAAATCCTAAGAAAACAGACAGATATCAAGATGATGAGACAAGAACAAGGCAAAACTATAGGGAACAGTAGGTAATATCAAAACTACTATATTAGACCCTACTCTACAGCTTATATATGAGTGGTAGGTAGCTCTGGGGTTATGGGCCCTAGTCCTGGTATGGGGATACTATGCTGGAGATTCAGGTACAGTCTGGGGATCATGTAGGGATGAGTGTTAGCTGTGAATGTGCAGCAGAGTGGATGCTTCCCAAAGGAGGGGAGGCATTGCTTTGAGAGCATTGGGATGGAGGGCAAGCAGTGCATGGCTTGTAATGGAATGAGGCATGAGTCAGAGTGGAGTGATGTGAGGACATAATGCATGGGGAATCTGGTGAAGTACTGTGGCCTGGGGTCCAGGGAGTGGGTTGGTGGGTCATGACATCACCCCCCCTTCAGAGTTGAGACTTTTGAGATGTGGAGCGATTGCAGCAGCTGGCTTTGGCATGAGATTCAAAGTCAAAGTCTGATGGCCATCAAGAAGTTCCCATATGAGGCAAAAGGAAACAAAATTTCTCTTAGATTCCAACCAACTCCCTTTCTCATGTCATCCTTGAGCTACCCTTTGTCTCCAACTCCCCCTCCCTTCTGACAAGAACCATGTTGATGTCTGGGCAGTGTACAAGGAGCACCAGGACCAGCAAAGGGTAGATGCTATATGCTGTCACTGTAAGTGTGCCAGTTTTTAGGTTGGTAACCCATTGATCATGATGGTAGAGTTGACCATGGCTGTGGCAGATTCCTTGGGGGCCTTTCCCAGGTCATGATATCACACCAGCCTGCTTGTCCAGCCCTGGTGTTGTTGACTCATATTCCCCAGTCAAGCTGGGGCCCAGGGAGGTGCAGCTGGTCCCAGAGTAGAGAGGGTGGCCCAGGCAGAGGTAACACCTGAGTGCTTTGTGGAGGCAGTGAGGCAGGTCCAGGATCCTCTGACCCTGGCATGGTGCCAGATGCAGGCCCTGTGTGAGGGAACACTCAACACTGTGGGATACTAATATCTTGCAATGCAAGAGCTAAGAGACAAGTGAGCAGCAAGCAAGTGCTAACATGGGCAAGTGGCTGGCAAAGATCAAAGCAAGGTGAGGAAGGAGTCAGTCATCACTAGGCAAGCTCACAGTCAGTTGAATGTGTAGACCAAGGGAACACTGCTATTGTTTGGTCAGCAGGAGTCAGAGAATATTCTATCCTGCTGACTGGCTTATATACTACATCCATGGCTATGCTATGACTAATACTACTATACATGGTAAGCAGCCCAGGTATGCTAAGCAGATATTACTAACAATAGGCAAAAGGAGATATAAGGTCTGATGACCTGTGAAGGGCTGACTGATGCTGACTGGAGGGTGCAGGGGCTCAGCAGCCAGTCAGTTGGAGTGCTAGAGATGATGCTGTTCCTATGACTAAGGCCA